>ML809459.1:58417-86498 GCA_009831015.1 Picea engelmannii | reverse complement strand
ATAATAATAAAGGAAGGACTTGGCAATTTCTCTGGTGGACGTAGCCCACACTGGGTGAACCACGTAAATCTGTGTCTCTCTTGTATTGTGTGTCTTCTGTGTTTTGTTTCTGCATTTGTTTTATTTTATTGCTTCGCGGTCCTATTTTTCTAACAAAATTGTTTCCTGACACCCTGACATGTGCAACCTTGCGAAGGGTTATGGGCCTTGGTGGGAATAACATTCGAACATGGGGTGATATGAAGAAATTGTTTTTGAAGAAATATCAAGATTAATGCAAGGGAAGAGAACTTAGAGAATAAATATTCAAAATGACACAGAAAGAGGATGAAATTTTGGAAGATTGTGTGGAGCGATTTCAATATAACCCTCAAAGATCCAAACAAATCCATATGCGCAAGGAAACAATGAGATTAATTCTAAAAAGAGGCATAAGGGATGAGTTTTTAGAAGTTCCTAATCTTATGGGATCAGGGCATGTTTCCCAGCTACCATATGACGAGGTCTGTGATTTATGCAGGTGTTATTCAAGAGGAAAATCCAAGATTGGTAGAATATCTAGAGATGTCACCTCCACATTCACAAAATCTATTGTAGGAACATGGGTCACAAAGTCTGAAATTGGTAATATGTTTGAAAATTTTAAAATTGATATTCTCAACTCTTTAAGTTCATGACTGGATGTTTTGCAGGTCAAGAAGAAGGAATCATCAAAAACATATTTTTCTAAATTTTTTCCTAAATGCTAAGAGAAACACCCTTGAAATGATTTCACATTGTCCAACGTTGAATTTTCTAGGATTTGCGAGGATTCCCATGCCACCAAGGACTATCCTTCCTTACCAGGAATCAAGGAAATATATCGAGGAGAGAAAGGAGACTCAACTTCAGTGTATGATATAGAACCATTAAAACCATGACAACCTAGACCTTTAGGTATGGATCAAAACCCTACATCTCAATTTCCTTACTCTCATAATCAGATGTGGAACACTCCTATGCCATGGAAAAATTGGCCACCTCAACCTGATCCACAATAGAATTGGAAACAAGGTTGGCGTGGTCAATCCTATGGTGGCACAACTACTTTTGGTTATCCCACACCACCACTATATACATACCCTTCACAAAATCCTCAACAACAAATCAATCAACAAAAACAACTTTCATTACCAGATCCTCAAAACCATACATGTCCAACCCACATTCCTTCCCAACCTATCCCAAATACTAATAATAATTAGATAATTCAATCCATGTATTGGATTGATATGAAAACATTTCCCTCATATTCTATCACACCTATATCAATGTAGGAAATCTGCGTAAGGTATGGGAAATTTCCTAACCCAAAATCCTCAACGATTGTCCAAGAAAACGAAGAGGAAGAGATGTTGGAGATACTTCACACACACCTAGGATTTATTTTTTCTAAGTTTTTCCCTATTTTTATTAGTCATTATTCATTCTTGTATATTTTAGGGAGAATATTCCTCTAGGAGAATATTCTCTTTAGTTCACACTTCAGTTTGAACAGTTGAGTGGATTCTATATGCCACATTGGGATTATCACCATGCAACATTAGGATCATCACCAGATAATGTGCATTGTCCTTGGGATCATCAACGGACTAGTGAATTACTCATGATTC
The DNA here is from genome assembly GCA_009831015.1 of Picea engelmannii. Classification (NCBI taxonomy): domain Eukaryota; kingdom Viridiplantae; phylum Streptophyta; class Pinopsida; order Pinales; family Pinaceae; genus Picea; species Picea engelmannii. The sequence goes on along the minus strand of ML809459.1, from coordinate 84,846 downwards.
CCTGATATCCTCCTCACTTCACTTTGTTTCAGTCATTTAACTGAAGAATGATAGACTAGTTAACTCATACTAGGTGGCAATTCACTCTCGTAACTGCCCAAGAGACTAGACTAGGTTGAAATTTACTCCTGTAACTTCTAGTGTGTGTCCAGATCACTCTATACCACCATTATGGTGCATGGGATTCTCCTCCATTGCACAATAGTTGAGTTATATAGAGTATATCATGTGTAAATTATCATTCATTCATTTGGTTAATGACAATTCTTCCATTCTTTCTCTCGTGCTTCTCTTTTCTCATATTTTCACTGCAACTGTGTATGTCAATTTATAGTTAGATCTATTCTATGAAGGTTCAAAAAATTTACATGGTATCATAGCTGAAAAAATTCTAGGGAAAATACACACCAAATTATTTTTGCAGGTACCAAATATTGAAGACAGTGGAAAAATGGAATTTCCAAAATAATTCATTCTTACACCATACAATTTATTTGAATTGAAGGATAAGATGATCCTTCATATTCGAGGTAGAGGATTATACCAGTTAACCATGAACAAAGAGACATAACCAACATCAATCATAGAAAAATCCAAGTATCTAAATCGAATGGATGAAGCTTTTGGAACAATTTGCAGTCTCATTTCTCCTAAACTCCTCTTTCACATATCCTCTTGTAAAACCCTTAATGAATCCTGGACCACCATGGAAGGGATTTTAAAAAAATAGGATGAGATGAGGGGACACATTCTCATGGTGAAATTTCTCACATTGGATCCAAAAACCTTCGATAATCTCCAAGATTTCTTTACCAAATATAAGTATTTGTTATCGCAACTCAAGGCTTGAGGGGTTGATAAATATAAGGAGGATAAAAAAATCATTAACACCATTCTCTCCAAACTTGGTCCAGAATAATTAGTGTTTGTATCCACATTTTGTTCAATTAGGTTTGCCTCTAGATCCACCTGGAGGTCTTTATCGAGTCTCTGACACAAGAGAAGAACAAGCTCATCAATATGGGAAAAATCAAAGGCCTAAAGGTGCATGCACTTCATGTGCAATATGGAAGTGGTCATCAATATCATAAATCTAAAGACAAAGACAAAATTAAATCACATGCAAATCCAAAGAAGGAAGGGTACTCAAAACCCTTCAACGATGCCTTCAGATCCAAATGTGGAAAGGGAAGAAAATGGGAGAAATGCACTTACTTCCATAAAGGATTCCATCCAGAATCCACGTGTATGAAGAAACAGATAGATCTAATGACCCAAATACTTAATAAAAATAACCTTGGAGATCATATCCCCAAGGTTGTCAAGAAGAAGAATCCAGAAGATCAGAATCCTAAGAAAGACAATTCTAGCCATGCCTTGATTTCCATCAACTCCTCTCCCGATGCTTGGATCGTAGATTCAAGAGCATCATACCACATGGCCACCAAAAATTAAGTCTATTCTTCATTGGATACATGCAAAGTGTTGATTAATTGGGTTATTTTCCATTGATGTCAACCCTTGAAGAAAGTCTGGTAGCGAATTTTGGTAGCACAAAGGTTTGGGTAATGGACCCAAGTTTCTTTGATGGATAATGGTATGCGTTTTGATATATTTGCAAGTAATATTATTTTAGATGGATAGTACATGTCATACCATTTCTGGTGGTATGTGGAATGTCACATAACTCCTCATGGTTAGAGAGTTATGGCCATGTGAAGTTGGAGAACCCTCATGAGTCATCTAGAAGCCCCAAAAAGTCGAAGTGTTTGCAAAATAAATTATTTAAATAATAAATTTAATGGAGAACTCCCTAAAATAAGGAAAGTGGGATGCTACATGAAAGTATAAATAAGAGGCAAGGCTCTCTCATTTAATCACACTTGAATATCATTGAATATCTATTTTTGTGAAAGGTTATTTGGGAAGGTATTATTGATAGAGAAAAATTGCAACAGGAAAAGTGCAGCACAAAAATCGCGGCAGAAAAAGTGCGGAAGAAAAATCACAGCAGCAACACGATTGGGGTCTATTTATGAGAGATATGGCACATCTTATTTGAGGTATATTTTTTGAGCTAGGGTTTATCTCTTGAGAGAGTATTGGATGTTCATTATTACTACATATATGAAATTTGTTGAGGGATACAATTGGTATTTTGTTGTTGGTTTTTGGCATATGGGTATTGGTCTTTTGGTTGTGATGTGTTGCTCAAGTTGTTGGTTTATCTTGAAGCTACATAACATTGAGGTTGTCACACATGGTTTGATGTAAGGGTTTATGGTATTTGGTTATGGATAGTGTGATATATTTCTAAATAACTTTTGATGGTTATGTACTTGGTGTATGGTTGAGGTACATGGTTGAGACAAGTAGTTCATGAGCTGGAACATACATGAGGTGTATACTTGATGATGTTGGTACATATTGATGAGTCATAGTTGATGTGTATTTTATGAATGATTGGTATATATTTGGTGCATGGTTGATGCACTCGTTGATGGTACAGGTTGAGGTACAGGTTGGTGCATGGTTGATGCACTTGTTTATGGTGCAGGTTGATTACAGGTTGTTTGGATAGGTTATTGTGACAGGTTATTTGTATAGGTTTGGTGCATGGTTGATACATTTTTTTATGGTACAAGTTGAGGTACAGGTTGATGTATGGTACATGTTGGCACAGTTTATTGGTACATGTTTATTATAGGTTGATTGGTACAGGTATACAACAATATATATCACAGTGATAGTGTGACAATGGTTCCATCATTCTACTTCTACGTCAGGGAAGTTGGACGGGGCAAGGACAGGTGGTTGTAGCCACCTTCTGGTTGTAGTCAGAGAACATAGGGGTTTGTATCCTCCTTCTGGTTGTAGCCAGAGAATTGGGGAGTTGGAGCTTTCCTCAGGTTGTAGCTTGAAAAACTAGGGGGTTGGATCCTCCTTCCAGTTGCAGCTGGAAAACAAAGGAATTTGGTGCTTCCAATGAATGTAATTTTTCAATACATATAAGAAAAATCATTATGTGGTTTTCTCCTGCTTTGGGTTTCCACGTAAAAACATAGGTGTACTATGTATCTGTATGATTGCTCATTTGTTCATTGTTTATTTACTCTGCAATTATTGGATGATAATGCTACATTGATATAACACTTTCATTATATGGTTGAAAATGTTTAAATTTCTCTATTACTGATTCACCCACCCTCTCAGTAATCCAACAATTGGAATTAGAGAAGGTTCCTTCAGAAATCAGTTTAACCATTGAAAGGTAGATCATGGAGAGCAACAACATGTATAAAAATGGAATACCACAATTTGATGGAAAAACGTATGCATTTTGGAGCAGAAGGACGAAAACATATATACATGCACAAGGATTTGAAATTTGGCAATCAATTGTAGATGGACACAAAGAACCAGCAGTTCTATTGACAAATGAAAGAGCAATGAAACTCGGGAAAAATAATTCCAAAGCCACAAATGCACTTCTAAATGGTCTTTGTGAATCAGTATACACCAAATTTATACATTGTAAATCCGCTAAAGAGATTTGGGACAAGCTCCAAAATATTTATGAAGGAAATTCAAAAGTCAAAGCAACAAAGCTTCAAACTTAGAGAGGTCAGTTCGAACAACTAAATATGAAGGAAGAAGAGAATATTCCATCTTACTTCTTACGAGTCGATGAAACAGTAAATGCAATCATAGGATTGGGAGAAGAAATTAAAGAATCTGTAATTGTTCAAAAGATACTAAGATCTCTTCCTATGAGATTTGATCCCAAGATATCATCACTAGAAGAAAGAGAATATTTAGACTCAATAAGCATGGACGAACTACATGGAATCTTCATAGCATATGAAATGAGAACTGAAAAGGAAAATCCAGATACAAAATAAGCAGCTTTCAAAGCATCCAAAAGGCCAAAGAAAAAGGGAAAGAAAAAAGAAAAATAACATAATAGAAGCAGTGACATCTCGAAAGATGATGATGAAATGGCCAACTTTGTCAGAAGATTGAATAAGTTCCATTGATTTGTTTTAATTGTGAAGGTATTGATCATTTTGCTAACAAATTTCATCATAAGAAAAATAATAGTAATGATGAAGATTACTCAAATAACAAACAAACATACAAAGGAAAAATAAGCACAAAGAAATCTTTCAAGAAAATATTATGCACCAAAGAAGACATCTCCTCATCAAATGAAGATGAAGTTAGTGACAATGAGACAGAAAGAGTTATATTCATGGAAGTAGAAGAATCTGACAAATGAGACACTGAAGAAGAAAATGAAGAGGCCAAAGAATAATATGAAGAGGCATAAGTTGACTACTGAGAAGAATTTTTGTGTGCCATAGAAGTTATAAGAAGAGAGATGAATAAAAACAAGAAGCTACAAACAAAACTAGACAATAAATAAGACACTCGGGAACTAGAACAAATGATCACAAATTTGAAGGTTCAAATAGAAGAAGATAAAAGAATTGAAGAAGCACTCAAAGAACAACTAGAAGTAAGAGACATGATCATTGGAAATTTGGAATAAGAGATTGTCACATTAAGAAAGTATCTTCAAAAGAAAAATATGTAGAACAAATCAAAAGTTTTGGATGACATTATCAGCAGTCAAAAACCTCATCATGACAAGTCCGGACTTGAATAAAATCAGACAGAAAAGGGATCAAGCTCCAAAATAAAAGAGCAATAAACATATCCAAAAATATATGAAGAAACAATCAAAGGGGATAGGAATATCTACAAGGAAGATTATAGGGACACTCCTCCACCGAGAAGAATCAGATTTCAAAATCAACAATCGACAGATAGGCCTCTGGAAGAAGAAGGATTCATAAGAGAAACTCATTTCAGAATATCTTCAACTCCCAGGTATCAAACTATCTTTTTTGGTTTATGTTATGCATGTAATAATTTTGAACATAAAGCTATGAATTGCAGAGCTAACAACAGGAACATAAAAAAAATGAAAGTCATACATAAAAGGGTTATCCAAGAAGGCCTAGTGAAACACAGAGAAGAAGTTACAACATATTTGAATCATTGAGCACTGAAGTGGAATGCTACAAGTGAAACAACTTTGGACACATGGCTAAATATTGCAAAATGACAATTCCTCCTAGAGAACCACAACATAACAACAACAGTCACAGAAAGGAACCTCAAAAGAGAACATGGATAAGAAAGCAAAATCAGTATAGCAATGAAGAATACACACTCACTCTACAAGCTAAGCAGAAGAAATGTGGTTGGTATGTTGACAATGGTTTTTCAAAACACATGACAGGTGATAAAGATAGGTTTCTTACATTAAGAAAGGAAAGAGATAGATTAGTCTCCTTCAGAAATGATGATTCAGCTAAAATCATTGGAAAAGTAACAGTCAGAATTGGAAACAAGAATACCAAGGAAGAAAATGTTATACTAGTAGAAGATATGAAACATAATATTCTAAGTGTGATTAAAATGTGTGACCAAGTTCATAAAGTTACTTTCGATTCAAAAAAGTGTGAGATAAGAAAAGAAGGTTCGGGAAAATTGATTGCAACAGTTGCAAGAACTTCAAGAAACATATATGTACTAACTGAAATTGGAAATGAAAAGTGTTGTCTAGGAAAAGAAGATGAACATTGGCTATGGAACAAAAGAATGGGTCACATACACTTTGATAACCTTGTCAAAGTCAACAAAAAGGAAACAATTAGAGAAATGCCCCATATTACGAAAGAAACCAACACTTTATGCAAGAATTGTCAAAAAGGAAAACAAACAAAGACCAGGTTTAAATCAAAAGAATATTCAACGACAAGACCACTGGAAATTGTGCATATTGATCTCGTTGGACAAACTAGAACAAAGGATTTAAAATTTGAGAAATACTTTATAGTTATTAGTTGATGATTATGCAAGAATGACTTCAGTTTGCTTTCTAAGGAATAAATCAGAAGCTTTTGAAAACTTCAAGGTCTACAAGGAATTGGTTGAAAATGAAATTGATTCAAAAATCAAATGTTTGAGATATGATAATGGAGGAGAGTTCACTTCAAAGGAATTTATGGACTACTGAAGTAGGCATGGAATAAAAAGGCAATTCTTCGTTGCTAGGACACTTCAATGGAATGGAGTTTTTGAAAGAAAGAACAAGATAGTACAAGAAATGGCTCGAACTATGTTAATGGATTCCAAATTGGTAGAGATATTTTGGAAACAAGCACTGCATACAATAGTTCACATTCAAAACAGATTAATGTTCAGAAACAACACTGACAAAACTCCCTATGAGCTATGGAAATGAATACCAACAAATGTGAAGCACTTCAGAGTATTTGGAAGCAAATTCTATATCAAAAGAGAAGATGGAAGAATGAGAACGTTTGACTCTCATGTGGACAAAGGAGTACTTGTTGGTTACTCAAGTAGAAGGAAATCATACAAGTGTTACAATCTGAGGTTGAACAAAGTTGTGGAAAGCATCAATGTAACAATTGATGAAACAGGTAGACTATAATTAAAGGAAGAAGAAAATGAAACAATGGGACAACTTTACGAAGAAGAAGAAGAAGATGAAGAAGAAGTAGAAGGGGAGGATGAAGAGGATCATATAGAAGTAGAAGAGCAAGTTCAATGAGTGTCTCCAAAGACACCTAGCAAACAAGTGCAAAAGAATCATCCTTCATATCAGATTATTGGAAACAAAGATGCAGAATTTGAGAATAGAAGAAGAATCTGTTCACCAGAACAAATGCACCTAACACTCTCATCTATGATTGAACCAAACAGTTTTGAAGAGGCTAGAAAGGATGAATTTTGAAATAAGGCCATGTATGAAGAATTGCATTAAATAGAGAAGATTGACACTTGGGAATTGGTTCCAAGACCAAAGAATACGAATGTGATTGGCACAAAGTGGGTATTCAGAAATAAATTGAATGAATATGGACAGGTTACAAGGAACACAACTAAATTGGTATGTAAAGGATACACACAGGTTGAAGGAATTGACTTTGAAGAGACATTTTCCCCAGTTTCCAGAATGGAATCAATATGCTTTCTTTTATCTTATGCTTACTCCAAGAATATTAAAGTATATCAGATGGACATAAAATCATCTTTTCTGAATGGGGAGCTTGAAGAAGAAGTCTACATTGAACAACTCGAAGGATTTCAGTTGTCATAGAACACAGATTATGTGTGTAAATTGAAGAAGGCTTTGTATGGTCTAAAACAGGGTCCTAGAGCATGGTACTCTAGACTAGATAAATATCTACAACATGTAGGGTTCAGAAAAGGAAGTGCATACATCAACCTCTACATCAAGGTAACTCAAGATATTATTTTATTAATTGAAGTTTATGTTGATGATATTATTTTTGGAAGAAATGATGACAGGTTAAGGGAGAAATTTGGAAAGGATATGCGGAATGAATTTGAAATGTCATTACTCGGAGAACTATCCTTCTTTCCGGGTCTTCAAATATGTCAAAGCAACCAAGGAATTTTTATTTCTCAAACTAAGTATATCATAGAAATGATAAAGAGGTTCAGAATGGAAGATTGAAAACCATTTACCACTCCTATAAAAACCAGTTGCAAGTTGAGCAAAGATGATGATTCAAATTCTACAGATCAAAGGTAATACAGGTCAATGATTGGTAGTTTACTATATGTGACAACATCTAGACCAGATGTAATGCAACTAGTTGGACAAGTCACACGATTTCAAGAAGAACCAAAGGAAACACATGTCGTAGCAGTGAAGAGGATTTTTAGATATCTCAAAGGAACAAAAGAGTTTGGGTTATGTTATCCAAAAGGAAAGGATCTATCACTTATTGCCTACACATATGCAGATTGGGGAGGTTGCATTGATGAATGATGAAGAACCAGTGGAGCAGATTTCTACTTGGGTGAGTGTTTAGTATCATGCCTAAGAAAGAAACAATCATCAATATCCTTATCTATAGTCGAGGCAGAGTATATTGCAGAAAAAACATGTTGTACATAGGTTCTATGGACAGAACAAAATATGACAGATATACAGGTTGAGTATGATGAACCCATTCCAATCTATTGTGATAATACAAGAACCATCAGTGTCTCAAATAAATCAGTGATGCACTCCAAGACGAAGCACATTCCAATCAAGTATCACTTTCTACGGAAATAGGTTGCAGAGAAGTACATTAGAGTTGAATATGTGGGCACAAAAGAACAAGTGGTAGACATCTTTACAAAACTGCTTCCAAAGGAATCCTTTGAGTATATTCACCAAAGACTCAGAGTAATTTATACTCCAAAATGAATGCTTTCGAATGGTTATCTTATATGTCTTAGATTTACATGAGGAAGCACCATAAAGAGGATAGTTCAGGTCAGGAGATCAGCTTCAGGAAGATCTTAGTCAGGGGGATTATCCCCAAGGATATTTTAGTTAGGGGGAGCAGCCTCGGATGGAAAAATACCTTTTCCATTGATGAAAAAGGGGGAGAGATTTATCAGATGCATACCACATAGGCATGGTTCCAAGGGGAGCGATGGTCACATGGGGAGCATGAGTGATATGAATTTAGTATTGCATCAGAGTGTTGCCATAAATGTTAAAGGGGGATATTTTTGATTAATTGGGTTAGTTTCCATTGATGTCAACCCTTGAAGAAAGTCCAGTAGCAAATTTTGGTAGCAGAAAGGTTTGGGTAATGGACCCAATTTTTTTTTATGCATAATGGTATGCATTTTTATATATTTGTAGGTAATACTATTCTAGATGGATAGTACATGTCATGCTATTTATGGTGGTATGTGGAATGTCACATAACTCCTCACGGTTAGAGATTTATGGCCATGTGAAGTTGGAGAACCCTCATGAGTCATCTAGAATCCCCAAAAAGTCAAAGTGTTTGCAAAAGAAATTATTTAAATAATAAAGTTAATGGAGAAATCCCTAAAATAAGGAAAGTGGGATGTTACATGAAAGTATAAATAAGAGGCAAGACTCTCTCATTTAATCACACTTGAATATCATTGAATATCTATTTTTTTGAAAGGTTATTTGAGAAGGTAATATTGATAGAGAAAAATTGCAGTAGAAAAAGTGCAGAAGGAAAAGTGTAGTAGAAAAAGTGCGGCAGGAAAATTGTGGCAGAAAAAGTGTGGAAGAAAAATCGCAGCAGAAAAAGTGCAGTAGAAAAACCACGGCATAAAAAGTGCGGCAGAAAAATTGTGGCAGACAAAGTGCAGCAAAAAAATTGCGGCAACAACATGGTTGGGGTCTATTTATGAGAGATATGTCACATCTTGTTTGAGGTATGATTTGTGAGCTAGGGTTTACCTCTTGAGATGGTATTGGATGTTCAATGTTTCTTTATATATCATATTTTTTGAGGGATACGATTGATATTTTGTTGTTGGTATTTGGAATATGGGTATTGGTCTTTTGGTTATAATGTGTTGTTGAAGTTGTTGGTTTAGCTTGAGGCTACATAACAGTGAGGTTGTGGCACATGGTTTGATGTAAGGGTTTATGGTATTTGGTTATGGATAGTGTGGTGTATTTCTAAATAAATTTTCATGGTTATGTACTTGGTGTATGGTTGAGGCACATGGTTGAGACAAGTAGTTGATGAGTTAGCACATACATGAGGTGTATACTTGATGATATTGGTACATCTTGATGAGTCATATTTGATGTGTATTTGATGCATGATTGGTACATATTTGGTTCATTCTTATGCACTCATTGATGGTACAGGTTGAGGTATGGGTCGATGCATGGTTGATACACTTGTTTATGGTATAGGTTGATTACAGGTTGTTTGGACAGGTTATTGTGACAGGTTATTTGTACAGGTTCGGTGCATGGTTGATGCATTTGTTTATGGTACACATTGCGGTATAGGTTGATGTATGGTACATGTTGGCACAATTTATTGGTACATGTTGTTATAGGTTGATTACATGTTGATTGGTACAGGTCTACAACAATATATCTCACAATGATAGTGTGATAGTGGTTCAATCATTCTACTTCTACGTCAGGGCGGTTGGACGAGGAAAGGACATGTGGTTGTAGCTAGAGAAAATAGGGGGTTATAGCCTCCTTCTAGTTGTAGCCATAGAATTGGGGAGTTGGAGCTTCCCTCGGGTTGTAGCCTGAGGAACTAGGGGGTTGGATACTCCTTCCAGTTGTAGTTGGAAAAAAAAAGGAAGTTGGTGCTTCCAATGAATTTAATTATTTAATACATATAAGAAAAATCATTATGTATTTTTATACCTCTTTGGGTTTCCACGTAAAATCACCGGTGTACTGTGTATGTGTATGATTTCTCATCTGTTCATTATTTATTTACTATACAATTATTGGATGATAATGCTACACTGATATAACACTTGCATTGTATGGTTGAAAAGGTTTAAATTTATCTATTACTGATTCACCCCCACTCTCATTAATCCAACACAAAGGTCCTCCTATTTTGATGCGGGACAACTCTCCTGTCAAGGTCATCGACAAAGGAAGGATTGAACTCACAAACGAAATCTTTGAGAATGTGCTACATGTTCCCAAACTTTATGGCAATCTTCTCTTCGTGTATCAAATGAAAAACTATGACACTATAAAGAGATTCATATTCACACCCAATGCAATGGATATATATGACATGCAAACCAATTCTAGGGTTGCTACCAGTGAGGTAAATCATCAATCTAGAATTTACACATTTTTTGAATTTATTGAACCAAATTTTGCATTATCGTTTACCCATGCTGATGAAAATAGTATGATATGGCACGAAAGTTTCATACATTTAAATTTTATTTATATGCAACAACTTAGAAAGTAGGGAATGGTTGATGGTCTACCCAACATCCACTTCTCCAAAGGAATTTGTGAGGGATGTGTTCTTGGAAAACAGCCTCAGGAGAAATTTGACAAAGGAAAGACTTAGAAGGCTTCCTTTCCTTTAGATATAATCCATAGTGACCTCATGTGCCCTTTTCCACATCTATCAATCAATAAAGTAATGTGCGTGCTCATTTTTTTTAATTATTTCTCACGCTTCACATGGATTTACTTTCTCAGGAAAAAATCAGAGGTCTTTCATCACCTCAAAGATTTCAAATCCCTTGTTGAGACACAGTCAGGAAAGAAAATCAAAGTCCTCCGAACAGATAATGGGGGAGAATATGTCAACCATGAGATACAAATATTTTTCATGAGGTAGGGATTCAATAGAAACACACGGTTCCATATACTCCGCAACAAAACAGAGTTGTTGAGTGGAAAAATAGATCTCTAAAAGAGATGGCATATTGCATGCTACATGAAAAGTCACTTCCACAGATATTATGGGTTGAAGAACTTAATTGTGAAACATACATCAAAAACATATCTCCCCATAGATATTTCAAGGATAATACCCCTTACAAGGTTTGGAGTGGCCTCAAACCGAAAGTGACCCACTTTCACATTTTTGGTTCACGTGCATGGGCCAAGATTACCTCTGAGAAGAGGAAGGCACTTGATCCATAGAGCACATAGTGTATATTTGTTAGATATCCTAACAGTGTGAAGGGATACAGACTCATTGATCTTTCCTTAGACCATCTCATCATTGAGCGTAGTGTCCAATTCAAGGAAAGTGTCTCGCATGTACCTCAACAGTCGCATGAAGACATTTTTGTTCTTCCACCTGTCAGAGAGGATGAACATGCACATGTTGAATATTCTTCATATGAAAGTTTTGATTTAGAGGATTTATATGATCCAGATACAGAGTCAGTATAGTCAGATGGAAAGTCAGTGCATCCAGATGTAGATGCAGTGACAGAGAAGAGGCCCAAGTGGGCCAAGACTACTCTTCAGGATGCAAGGGATCTTGTTGGGGATCCAATTGATACTAGGAGGACTCGATATGATTTTGAGAATCCTCCTCTTACACTCACTTCCATTTAACCTATGCCACCCATGCATATTTTCTTGGTTCATTCTTTAGATCCACAGTCTTATGGCGAGGTTTTTGGAATCTTCCATGCAAGAGGAGTACAACTCCCTCCTTGAGAACCATACTTGGGATCTGGTTCCCCTTCCCTCGGGAAGGAAAACTGTCAGGTGCATATGGGTCTACAAGACTAAGAGAGCAAAAAATGGACAGGTTAGAAGATACAAAGATAGGCTAGTTTCCAAAGGATTTCAATAGGTGCATGGCATTGACTATGATGAGACCTTCACTCCAATAGTGAATATGGATTCCATATGTTTTTAACTTGCCATTGCAGTAGCCAATGGATGGGAAGTCCATTAGATGGACGTGAAGAATGCATGTCTTCATGGATATTGTTGATTAATGGGGTTTATTTTCATTGATGTCAACCCTTGAAGAAAGTCTGGTAGTGAATTCCAGTAGCACAAAGGTTTCGGTAATGGACCCAAGTTTGTTTGATGTATAATTGTATTAGTTTTGATATATTTGTAGGTAAGACTATTCTAGATGGATATTAAATTTCATTTCATTTCCGGTGGTATGTGGAATGTCACATAACTCCTCACAGTTTGAGAGTTATGGACTTACGAAGTTGAAGGACTCTCATATGATTGGCTTGAAACCCAAAAAGGTTAAAGAATTCAAAGTGCTTGCAAAGAAGAAATTATTTAAATAATAAAGTGAAGTGACAAAGTCAAAGAGGATTATTTAAATAATAAAGTGAAGTGGCAAAGTCAAAGAGGATTATTTAAATAATAAAGTGAAGTGACAAAGTCAAAGAGGATTATTTGAATAATAAAGTGAAGTGACAAAATCAAAGAGGATTATTTAAATAATAAAGTGAAGTGACAAATTCAAGGAGGATTATTTAAATAATAACTTAAATGGAGAAATTTCTAATTATGGAAAGTGGTTATAAGAAGGTTAACCCTAAAATGAGGAAATGGGTTAAGTGATCAAGTGGCTATTGGATACATGGGTGGCAAATTGGGCAAATTTAGACATAGGTGACTATGTGGACAAAGTGGCCTAGAAGATGCTTCTAAGGAAGCTACTTGGAGAGTATAAATAAGAAGAAAGGCTCTCTCATTTTAATCACACTTGAGCATATTGAATATCTACATGTGACTGAGGTAACAAAAGGATATCTAAGACAAATTTTGGAGGGAAGGTGAAGTAAATAAGGCGGAAATTCAAGGGACGATAAGTTATTTTGATGATGCTTTCTAAGATATGTTATTTACAGGTCATCTCACCATTTTCACAATAACGTTTTTTCTAGAATGATTCAGACCGTAAAATTAGGAGACCATTGAGAAAACGTATCCAAGTAGCTATGGTACCAATTTCAGCTTGTGGGTCGTTTTATTTTTTGACTTACACTCTGTGGAAAATAGGGTTTGTCGCTAGTCCTCAAACTAGTCTAAAACAGGTGTTTCGAGTCAAAACGACATAAATTATTCATAAAAGATCCAAATTCAGTAAGACCAAATGTGTTGGTTAGAGTAAATTCTTTAGTATTTTTTTTTTAAGTTTCATATCCATACAACAAATATTCCATGCGGGGCACACTCTACAAGTTCGCTCTCTAGAATAAGCCAAAATTCAACAAGGTATGCCATTTTTTCTATAAATCCTTTTCCAAGAGGTTCCAAGTAGTGATACCTGGAGGAATTGAATAAAAAACACTAAAGAACATTGTGTACTATTTTCATATCTTTATTCATTACAGGTACATAGTTATCATTATTTCAAGTTAGGGTCATTGACTAATCCAAAACTAGTCATGTGAGACTAAAGTAAATTTTGATGAAAATGTTAGTCTCTTGTTGTGAAGTTAATGAAGGTTTGTAGGTTGAGGTATAGGTTAGTGCATGGTTGATGCACTTGTTTATGGTACACGTTGATTACAGGTTTTTTGGTACAAGCTTGTGCATGGTTGATGCACTTGTTTATGGTACATGTTGATTACAGATTATGGTACAGGTTGATGCATGGTTCAGGTTATTGGTACAGGTTGTTTGGTGCAAGTTGATTGATACAGGTTTACAACAGTATATCTCATAGTGATAGTGTGACAGTGGTTCCATCATTCTACTTATACGTCAGATCAGTTGGATGGGGAAAGGACAGGTGGTTGTAGACACCTTCCAGTTGTAGCCGAAGAACATAGGGGGTTGTAGTCTCCTTCTGTTTGTAGCCATAGAATTGGGGAGTTGGAGCTTTCCTCAGGTTGTAGCCTAAGAAACTAGGGGGTTGGAGCCTCCTTCTAGTTGCAGCTGGAAAACAAAGGAAGTTGGTGCTTCCAGTGAATGTAATTCTTCAAGACATATAAGAAAAATTATTTTGTGGTTTTCTCCCGCTTTGGTTTTCCACGTAAAAACACTAGTGTATTGTGTATGTGCATGATTGTTCATTTGTTCATTGTTTATTTACTCTGAAAATATTGGATGATAATGCTACATTGATATAACACTTGCATTATATGGTTAAAAAAGATTAGATTTATCTATTACTGATTCACCCCCCCTCTTAGTAACCCAACAATTCGTTTTAGAGCAGGTTCCTTCATAAATCAGTTTAACCACCGAAAGGTAGATCATGGAGAGAAAGAACATGTATAAAATATGGAATACCAGAGTTTGATGGACAAAAGTATGCATTTTGGAGCATAAGGATGAGGACATATATAGGCATAGGGATTTGAAATTTGTCAATCAATTGTAGAAGGATACACAACACCATTTGTTTCACCGACAAATAACAAAGTAGTGAAACTTGGTCAAAATAATTCCAAAGCCACAAATGCACTTATGAATGGTCTTGGAGAGTCGGTATTCACCAAAGTTTCACATTGTAAATCCGCTAAAGAGATTTGGGACAAACTTCAAAATATTTATGAAAGAGATTCAAAAGTCAAAGCAACAAAGCTTCAAACTTACAGAGGTTAGTTCAAACAACTAAATATGAAGGAAGATGAGAATATTGCAACTTACTTTTTATGAGTCAATGAAACAATAAATGCAATCTTGGGATTGGGAGAAGAAATCAAAGAATCTGTAATTTTTCAAAAGGTACTAAGATCTCTTCCTATGAGATTTGACCCTAAGATATCAGCACTAGAAGAAAGAGCATATCTAAACTCAAGAAGCATGGACAAACTACATGGAATATTCATAGCATATGAAATGATAATTGAACGGGAAAATCCAAATATAAAAGAAGCAGCCTTCAAAGCATCCAAAAGGTCAAAGAAAAAAGGAAAGAAAAAAGAAAAAGAACATAGAAGCAACAGTGACGTCTCAAAATATGATGAAGTAGCGGCCAAATTTGTTAGAAGATTGAACAAGGGAACCAACGACAGGTATAGAGGTAAGCTTACTTTGATTTGTTTTAATTGTGATGGTATTGGTCATTTTTCTAACAAATGTCCTCATAAGAAAAAGAGAAATGATGAAGGTTACTCAAATAGAAAACAAACATATAAAGGAAAAAGAACCACAAAGAAAGTTTTCAAGAAACGTTTATGCACCAAAGAAGACATATAATCATCAGATGAAGATGAATTCAGTGACAGTGAGACCGAAAGAGTTCTATTCATGGAAGTAGAAGACTTTGATAAAGAAGACCCCGAAGAAGAGTATGAAGAGGCCAAAGAAGAATATGAAGAGGTCGAAGAAGAATATGAAGAGGTAGAAGTTGACTACTGAGAAGAATTGTTGTGTGTCATAGAAGTTATCAAAAGAGAAAACAAGAAAAACAAGAAACTACAAGCGGAACTAGACAAGAAAGAAGAAACTTAGGAACTAGAACAAATGATCACAAATTTGAAGGTTCAAATTGAAGAAACACTCAAAGAAAAGCTAGAAGGAAGAGACGTGATCATTGGAATTTTGGAAACATAAATTGTCACATTAAGAAAGGATCTTCAAAAGAAAAATATGCAGAACAACTCAAAAGTATTGAATGACATTATCAACAATCAAAAGCCTCATCATGACAAGTCCGGACTTGGATACAATCAAACAGAAAAGGGATCAAGCTCCAAAACAACATCACAAGAAACATATCCAAAAATCTATGCAGAAACAATCAAAGGGGATAGGAAGGTATACAAAGAAAAATACAGGGACACTCCTCCATCGAGAAGATTCAGATTTCAGAATCAATGACCAATAGAAACATATAGGCCTTGGGAAGAATAAGGATTCATAAGAGTACCTCCTTTTAGAATATATTCAACTCCCAGGTATCAAACTATATTTTTTGGTTTATGTTATGCATGTAATAATTTTGGACATAAATCTATGAATTACATATCTAACAACAGGAACATAAACAACTTTTAAAGTCATACACAAAAGGGTTATCCAAGAAGGCCTAGTGAAACATAGAGAAGAAGTTACAATAGGTTTGAATCTTTGAGAACTGAAGTGGAATGCTACAAATGTAACAAATTTGGACAAATGGCCAAAGATTGTAGAATAACAGTCCCTCCTAGAGAACCACAACAAAACAACAATAGCCATAGATAGGAACCTCAGAAAAGGACATAGATAAGAAAGCAGAATCAATATAGCAATGAAGAATGCACACATTCTCTACAAGATAAGTAGAAGAAACGTGGTTGGTATGTTGACAATGGCTGTTCAAAACACATGGCAGGTGACAGAGATAGGTTTCTTACATTAAGAAAGGAAAGAGATGGACCAGTCTCCTTCAGAAATGATGATTCAACTAAAATCATTGGAAAAGGCACAGTCAGAATTGGGAATAAGAATACCAAGGAAAAAAATGTTCTACTAGTAGAAGATATGAAACATAATCTTCTAAGTGTGATTCAAATGTGTGACCAAGGTCATAAAGTTACTTTTTATTCACAAAAGTGTGGGATATGAAAAGAAAGTTCAGGAAAATTGATTGCAACAACTGCGAGAACTTCAAGCCACATATATGTATTAAGTGAAATTGGAAATGAAAAGTGTTTCCTAGGAAAGGAAGATGAAAGTTGGCTATGGGATATAAGAATGGGTCACATACATTTTGATAACCTTGTCAAATTCAAGAAAAGGGAAGCAGTTAGAGAAATGCCCTGGATCACGAAACCAACCAACACTTTATGCAAGCAATGTCAACAAGGAAAGAAAACAAAGACCAGGTTTAAATCAAAAGAATATTCAACGACAAGACCACTAGAAATTGTGCATACTGATCTAGTTGGACCAACTACAACAAAGGGTTTAAAAGGTGATAAATACTTTATGTTATTAGTTGATGATCATACAAGAATGACTGCAGTTTGTTTTCTCAAGAATAAGTCATAAGCTTTTGAAAAATTCAAGGTCTACAAGGAAATGGTTGAAAATGAAATGGATCCAAAAATCAAATTATTGAGATATGATAATGGAGGAGAGTTCACTACAAAGGAATTTATGGAATACTGTAGCAGGCATGGAATAAAAAGGCAATTCTCTATTTCTAGGACATCTCAATAGAATGGAGTTGTTGAAATAAAGAACAGAACAATACATAAAATTGATCGAACAATGCTAATGGATTCCAAATTGAAAAATATATTTTGGACAAAGGCAATGCATACATCAGTTCACATTCAAAATAGAGTAATGCTCAGAAAAAACACTGACAAAACTCCCTACGAGCTATGGAAAGGAAGACTAGCAAATGTGAAACACTTTAGAGTTTTTGGAAGCAAATGCTACATCAAAAGAGAAGATGGAAGAATGGGAAAGTTTGACTTTCGTGTGTACAAAGGAGTACTGGTTGGTTACTCAAGTACAAGGAAAGAATGAAAGTGTTACAACCTGAGATTGAAAAAAGTTGTGGAAATCATCATCGTAACAATTGATGAAATATGTAGACAAGAATTAAAGGAAGAAGAAAATGAATCAATGGAACAAATTTACGAAGAAGAAGAAGAAGATGAAAAAGAAGTAGAAGGGGAAGATGAAGAGGATCTGATAGAAGAAGAAGATAAAGTTCAGCAAGTGCCTCCAAATACACCTAGAAAACGAGTATAGAAGAATCGTCCTTCATACCAGATTATCAGAAACAAAGATGCAGGAGTTGAGACTAGAAGAAGAATTCATTCACCAGAACAAATGCACCTATCACTCTCATCTACGATTGAACCAAATTGTTTTGAAGAGGCCAGCAAGGATGAATTTTGGAATAAGGCCATGGATGAAGAATTGGATCAAATAGAGAAAAATGACACTTGGGAATTGGTTCCAAGACCAAAGGATAAGAATGTGATCAACATAAAGTGGGTATAGGGGAATAAATTGAATGAAGATGGACAGGTTACAAGGAACAAAGCTATATTGGTATGTAAAGGATATGCATAGGTTGAAGGAATTAACTTTGAAGAGACATTTGCCCCAGTTGCTAGAATGGAAACAATCCGAATTCTTTTAGCTTATGCATGCTCCAAAAATATTAAAGTTTATCAGATGGACATAAAATCATCTTTTCTGAATGGGAAACTTGAAGAAGACGTCTACACTGAACAACCGGAAGGATTTCAGTTTTCAGAGAACGTAGATTATGTGTGTAAATTAAAGAAGGCCTTGTATGGTCTAAAACAGGCTCCTAGAGCATGGTACTCTAGTCTGGATAAATATCTACAGTGAGCAGGGTTCAGAAAAGGAAGTGCAGATAACATGCTCTACATCAAGATAACTCAAGATAGTATTTTATTAATTTAAGTTTATGTTGATGATATTATTTTTGAAAGTACTAATAATAGGTTAAAACAAAAATTTGCAAAGGACATGCAAAATGAATTTGCAATGTCATTACTTGGAGAACTATCCTTCTTTATGGGTCTTCAGATATGTCAAAAAAAATAAGAAATTTGTAGTTCTCAAACCAAGTATATCAGATAAGTGATAAAGAGTCATGGAATGGAATATTGAAAACCAATTATCACTCCCATGGAAACGAGTTGCAATTTGAGCAAAGAGGATGATTCAAATTCTACAGATTAGAGGAAATATAGGTCAATGATTGGTAGCGTACTATATGTGACAACATCCAGAATAGATGTAATGAAGGAAGTTGGACAGGTGGAATGATTTCAAGAAGAACCAAAGGAATCACATGTATTAGCAGTGAAGAGGATTTTGAGATATCTAAAAGGAACATAAGAGTTTGGATTATGGTATCGAAAAGGAAAGGATCTATCACTTATTGCCTACACAGATGGAGATTGGGCATGTTGCATATATGACCGACAAAGCACTAGTGGAGAAGCGTTCTACTTGGGTGAGTATTTAATATCATAGCTAATAAAGAAACAATAATCAGTATCTTTATCTATAGCCGAGGCATAGTATATTGCAGCAACATGTTGTACACAGGTTCTATGGATGAAACAAACTCTGATAGATATACAGGTTGAGTATGATGAGCCCATTCCAATATATTGTGATAATACAAGTGTCATAAGTATCTCAAAGAACCTAGTGATGCACTCCAAGATGAAGCACATTCCAATCAAGTATCACTTTCTATGGGAATAGGGTACATAAAATAACATTAGAGTTGAATATGTGGGCACAAAAGAAAAAGTGGCAAACATATTTACAAAACCGCTTCCACGTGAAGCCTTTGAGTATCTTCGCCAGAGACTCAGATTTATTTCTAATCCAAAATGAATGCTTTTGAATGCTTATCTTATATGTCTTAGTTGTACATGAGGAAGCACCACAAAGAGGACAATTTAGGTTGGGATATTAGATGAGTCAGTTAGGAGGAGCAGACCCGAATGGAAAGATACATTTTCCATTGATGACAAAAGGGGAGAGATTTAGTAGATGCATAGGACAGAGGCATGGTTCCATGGGGAGAATGAGTGATATGATTTCAGTATTTCATCAAAGTGTTGTCATTAATGCCAAAAGGGGATATTTTTGATTAATTGGGTTGGTTGTCATTGATGTCAACCCTTGAACAAAGTCTGGTAGCGAATTTCGATAGCACAAAAGTTTGGGTAATGGACTTGTTATCCCTGATTTTTAGGGATAACCAGGAGATCACGTCTCAAGGCCCACAGGTCCTAGACATGGAGTACTGAAAGCATGTTTGACCTGAGTATGGCCCTGGAGGGCCCATCCTTTTCTTTTTCCATCAACTTTATCTTGTCAACAACAACAACATCCATCACCATCGGCTTGGTCTTGTATCAGATGAGGTTCTTGCTTCATAAGGTAATTGGT
Source organism: Picea engelmannii (assembly GCA_009831015.1). Lineage (NCBI taxonomy): Eukaryota > Viridiplantae > Streptophyta > Pinopsida > Pinales > Pinaceae > Picea > Picea engelmannii. The sequence continues at coordinate 64,607 of ML809459.1, read as the reverse complement.
CCAGGTATCATGGTATGTGTCACTTTTGATCATTAAAACCTTTAAATATATGCATCTAATTCCTTTTATCTCTAACAACTGCTTGGATCTTACATTAGCCCACTTGACCATGCTCTGGGAGATTGACAGGGTATCCTAGCAAGCCTGTGCCCATAGGTCTGGGTTTGCCACTGGGGGATTTCTGAAAATCCATCGTTCGTTCCCATCATAGCACCATTATTTCATATTATCTCCTGCTCTCCTGTCCCATTCCCCTTGTATGGGCATTGGGTTGACATGTTTGTAGGATTGCACCTTATCTTGTGGGAAGAAGGGGCTAAAGGCCCAGAAGGTAAAAGCAGCTGGTAAAAGATAAAAACCTAGAAATAAAACCTCGAGATGCTTTGCCCAGGGATCCATGAGAAGGAAATAAAAATCCTCTCAGTAAGAAACAAGAGGGACCCATAAAACACAAATAAGACCTAGTCAAGAGGATAGAGGGTCTCATCATGAGCCAGCCTATTAGGTTCATGGGTACCTAACAGTATGACATTTCCACCATCTGGTTACCACGCCAGGGAAATGACCTTTGGTTGCATGGATAAGGGAAAGGGGATCTCATCACGATCCAACCTTCTCATCTCTGTGAAAGTACTTGTGGGTAACACTGTCAGCTCTGGTCACCATGCCAAGGCAGTGTCATCTGGTTAGCCCTTGAATAAAAGAAAAATAAAATAAAAGAAAATAAAAAAGGCAAGAGTGGGCTTGGAAAAATCTGCATCCATGACAGGTACAACTCACCTTCTACAAAGGCACCCACAAATAACATCATGCATCCCTGGCTCTCACTTCACCCACATGTTTGGACATCCCCTAGCCACATCACCTCACTTACATGGCTTGGATGAAACCTTCCTGGAAACCTCCCCTTTCTTGTGGATACTATCCAAATAGGACATCTTGTCTTTTTCTCCGGTCATGTATTGTAGGTTTTTGTAATGTATTTGAGATATTGACTGATGTATTAGGGTCGTGTGCATATGTTTGATAATATTGATGATGAAACATGATTAACATTTCTATGATCCCGGTGACTGATGAGCCCATGGAGGGCATAGCCTTTGATGTGTAGGATCATGCCCGACGGACAGGTACCATTTGGATCGGTATACATGGGGAGATGATCAGTTTGGACCTCCATGGGGCTGAAGAGCCCACCAGATGGATGTTGAGACCCCATCAGGGGGAAAAGACGGGACAATGGTTGATTAGGGTCTTGCACCGGAGAAGAAGAGGATGTTCCATCATAGGCACTTTGGTGGAGCCTGGCCTAGAAGGAATGACCCCTTTTCAATGGAACGTTGGCCTTGGAAGGCTCAGGATGCCCCCATCCTCACCATGATGTCATCCAACTTCATGTAAATTCATGGAGGTAGATTGGGCAGCAGTGGCACATGTGGCATGTTGGAGAGGCCCCTGGGGGGCTAACATTTTGCTCCTGGATGTCTCAACTGCCCTAAAAGGGGCTAGCGCCTGCCTTGAAGGGGATTTTACCTTTTTTACAGCTCAGTTAGGGTTTTAATTTGATAATTTAATGTAAAATTAGTATTATGGCCTTGTCGGCCTTTTTTATGACCTAAAAGTTAATTAAGGTCATTGATACAGTATGTATTGAGGAGTTTTAGCCTCATTTTGACATAACACATCACTCACTCATTAGTGAGGTCTGATTTTAGCACCCTACTTGGGTATTTTTGCTGGTTTAGTGAGGTGCACTTGTTGAAGGAAAGAATTTCTTGGCATTTTATGGTTTTCTCTTGAAGGAAGGTGTTACAACTAGGGTTTGCATGGTTATTTCTTAAAGAATTGTAAGTATTTTTCTGCAAAACTTCTTGATTGAATGGTTGTAGTCTTATTTTCTTACATGTATTTATAATTTGTTGAATCAAAACCCTAGGTGATAAGAACACAAGTAGGTCCTTGTCTCATGTCCCCTAAAAGAGAAATTTTCAGCCATTGAAGAAGGAAAAAAGAGCCTAGCCATATCTACACTATCATTTCTTTTTCTCCCTGAGCTAGCCGTACTTTCCAGAAGTCAAGAAGGAGGAGATGTCCCAGGCCTAGGTTATCTACACCTAGGTCCTTCCTTCTTCTAGGGTTTGGTGATAGGGCCTTGCTATAACAACACTCTCCCTCACTACACTCTCTTGTCTTGATTTATCCTTTATGCTAGTCATTTTTTCCAAGTCAACTTAAGGAAGGAGGACAAAGCATGAGGCCTTGCTTTAGCAACACCGGAGTGAGCCTCTCTCCCCTAGGGTTTTGTTTCTAAGGCCCTGCCATAGCAGCACTTCAGAACTCTTCCTTCTAGTCCTTAGCCATCTTCCTTCAACCCTTGCATCCTCTATTAAATTGAATCCATTAGCCCAAGGTATTGATCTTAGACCTCCAGCGTTGAAGTGAAAGTGATCAAACAAACTCTCAAACTCTTTTCTAAATTGAAACCCTAACTAACTGCTAACCCTAAAGTTGTTGACGTCATACTTCAATATCTCATCTTTATGCAACAACGTCTTGTTTTAAAAATCAATTGAATGGTGATTTAGGCATTAATTGATATTGTGTTGATTTATTACATTGAATGCCATGTCATTTCAGTATCTATTGAGGAAGTGATATTATTTGCATTTCTATATTTATAAACATTGACTTCGTCAATATTTATTGCCATAATTGATTATTTTAATATCAGATAGTCTTATGAAGTACTAACCCATTGAATTATAAATTGACTATATTGGTTTGTTGTTTCTCTGTTATGGGTAGGTGTTCTCATTTGGGGCTTCACTTCATTATTGGTTGTTTAGCCGGGACTATCTGTTTTGGTGGTGACCTGTGAAGGGGGAACTTTACTTTTGTCCTTTTAACTTTTGTCTCTTCAAAACTCCAGGTTACCGGGGACGTCTTCCCTGGGCCTGACCTCCCAAAAGAGAAAGAACCTCCCCATCGTGGTGACATTGGGTGGGATAGGTTCCTGTTACACTAGTTTGACCTACATCTTATAGCCTTTTTACCTAACTACAAACTGTGCGATAACTGGACCCAAGTTTGTTTGATGTATAGTGGTATGATTTTTGATATATTTGTAGGCAAGACTATTCTATATGGATAGTACATGTCATGCCATTTCTGGTGGTATGTGGAACGTCACATAACTCCTCATGGTTTGAGAGTTACCGCCTTACAAAGTTGAAGGACCCTCATATGATTGGCTTGAAACCCCAAAAGGTCAAAGAAGTCAAAGTGCTTGAAGATAAGAAATTATTTAAATAATAAAGTGAAGTGACAAAGTCAAAGAGGATTATTTAAATAATAAAGTGAAGTGACAAAGTCAAAGAGGATTATTTAAATAATAAAGTGAAGTGAAAAAATTAAAGAGGATTATTTAAATAATAAAGTGAAGTGACAAAGTCAAGGAGAATTATTTAAATAATAAAGTAAATGGAGAACTTTCTAATTATGGAAAGTGGTTATAAGAAAGTTAACCCTAAATTGAGGAAAATGGGTTAAGTGGTCAAGTGACTATTGGATACATGGACAAGTGGCAAATTGGGCAAAGTTGGACATAGGTGACTATGTGGCAGGGATGATTTTGAGGATGAAAACTTATTTTAAAATGTATAAACCTTGGAGAATCTTACAAATCCTTCATATGCCAACTATAAAATGTTTGGCGATATTTTTGTTAAAATATTCAAATGTCTAAGGATTTTATATAGTTTGTATAAAAGTTTGGCGATTTTTAAAGTAAAATAATTTTATCCTTTAGAATTTTGGAGAATCATTTTTAGAATAGAGAATATTATTTTGGGAAAAACCATGGAAATTTATCCCACGAGTGAAATTTATCCCCTAAAATCATCCCTTCTATGTGGACAAAGTGGCCTAGAATATGCTTCTAAGGAAGCTACTTGGAGAGTATAAATAAGAGGAAAGGCTCTCTGATTTTAATCACACATGAGAATATTGAATTTCTACAGGTGAATGAGGTAACCAAAGGATATCTAAGCCGAATTTCAGAGGGAAGGTGAAGTAAAGAAGGCTGAAATTCAAGGGAGGATAAATTCTTTTGATGATGCTTTCTAAGGTATGTTATTTATAGGCCATCTCACCATTTTCGCAATAACCTTTTTTCCAGAATGATTCAGACCGTGAAATGGAAGGCCATTGAGAAAACATATCCAAGTAGTTGTGGTATGCATTTCATATTATGGGTATTTGTATTTTTGGAGTTACACTCTGTGGAAAATAGGGCTTGTGGCTAGTCCTCAAACTAGTCTAAAACAAGTGTTTCGGTTAAAAACATCATAACTTTTTCATAATTGATCCAAATTCAGTAAGATAAAATGTGTTGGTTATAGTACATTCTTTAGTATTTTGTGTAAAATTTTTAGATCCATACAAAAAACATTTTGTGCGGGGAACGCTCTACAAGTTCGCTCTCTAGAATAAGCCAGAATTCAACAAGGTATGCCATTTTTGCTATAAATCCTTTTCTGAGAGGTTCCAAGTAGTGACGCATGAAGGAATTGCATAAAAAACAATGAAGAACATTGTGTACTATTTTCATATCTTTATTCATTACAGGTACATAGTTATGATAATTTCAAGTTAGGGTTCTTTACTAATCCAAAACTAGTCATGTGAGACTAAAGTAAAGTTTGATGAAAATGTTAGTCTCTAGTTGTTAAAGTTAAGGAAGGTTTGCAGGTTGAGGTATAGGTTGGTGCATGGTTGATGCACTTGTTTATGGTACAAGTTGATTAAAGGTTGTTTGGTACAGGTTGGTGAATGGTTGATGCACTTGTTTAAGGTACAGGTTGATTACAGGTTATGGTACATGTTGATGCATGGTTGATGCACTTTTTATGGTACAAGTTGATTAAAGGTTGTTTGGTACAGGTTGGTGAATGGTTGATGCACTTGTTTATGGTACAGGTTGATTACAGGTTATGGTACATGTTGATGCATGGTTGATGCACTTTTTTATGGTACAAGTTGATTAAATGTTGTTTGGTACAGGTTGGTGAATGGTTGATGCACTTGTTTATGGTACAGGTTGATTACAGGTTATGGTACATGTTGATGCATGGTTGATGCATGGTTCAGGTTATTGGTACAGGTTGTTTGGTGCAGGTTGATTGATACAATTTTACAGCAGTATATCTCACAATGATAGTGTGACAATGGTTCCATCATTCTACTTATACATCAAGGCAGTTGGACAGGGAAAGGGCAGGTGGTTGTAGCCACCTTCCGGTTGTAGCCAGAGAACATAGGGGGTTGTAGCCTCCTTCTAGTTGTAGCCAAAGAATTGGGGAGTTGGAGCTTCCCTCAAGTTGTAGCCTAAAAAACTAGGGGGTTTGAGCCTCCTTCCAGTTGTAGTTGGAAAACAAAGGAAGTTGGTGCTTCCAATGAATGTAATTCTTCAAGACATATAAGAAAAAACATTATGTGGTTTTCTGTCGCTTTGGGTTTCCACGTAAAAACATTGGTGTATTGTGTATGTGTATGATTGTTCATTTGTTCATTGTTTATTTACTCTGAAAATATTGGATGATAATGCTACATTGATATAACACTTGCATTATATGGTTAAAAGGGATTAGATTTCTATATTACTGATTCACCCCCCTCTCAGTAATCCAATAGATATCTCTCTAAGGAGATATATATGGAGAAGCCCCAGGGATTTATGAAGGATTCATCTTTGGTATGTTGACTAAAGAAGTCTCTTTATGGCCTCAAGAAGGATTTGAGGGCATGGTATGCCAATATGGACTCCTATCTATTGTCACAGAATGTTGTACATTGTAAATCAGACCCAAATGTTTGTTGAACAACTGAGAGGGGGGGGGGGTGAATCAGTTGTCATCGTGCTTAAACAATAATACTTCTTTTAAAACTCTTTGCAGAAACACTGAATGATGATCACAATAATGCAGGGAAATAAACAATGGCACATTCAACATTAGTCACATATATGAGAAACACAGAGATAGATATTTCCCGAGGAAACCCATACAGGGTAAAAACCTCTTTTTCTTTATATGATAAGTAATAATTTCATTCTTTACATTATCATACATATGAGAACCAACTCATAATGAGGCTACAACCTCTATTTTGCAAGCTGCAACTTGCTGAGAGC
>ML809459.1:47792-57881 GCA_009831015.1 Picea engelmannii | reverse complement strand
TCTCTAGCACCAACTAGAAGGAAGCACCAACTCCCTGAGTGTTTCCAGCACCAACTGGATGGAAGCACCAACTTCCAATCATACAGGTACCAACCTGTATAACAGAGAACAAGAGTTCTCCCTTGCACCACCCTGCCACCCTGTGTTCAAGCACCCACTTGAACCTCTGAGGACAACAATCCTCCCAAGCACCTCCCAACCACCTTGAAATATTAATATTTGTTACTGAAACTTATTATAGTGATAATATGTTCAACAATGGCTTACCAGACTCATTACTGTTCTGATGCATTTCTTTACTTTGTGTGCCTCATTGCCTTCCTGCACACATCACTTGCGCTGTCTGTTCTTCTACTTTTTATGCTCTGTGCGCCATGCCAATTCACTGCATAGTTCCTCTTCTGTGAATTTCTACTTCTGCACTCTGCCTTCTTGCTCACACTTCAATCCTTCTACACAATGACCACCGCAACTCCAACAACAACAACAACCATTCTCTTATTTGTACCATGTATATATAGATTATGTGCATCTTGTGCATGCAATATTCACCATTCCTCTGCATGCTCATGCCGCGTCAATATTCTCCACCTCTCAAGTGCTCTGCGTGATCATCATAGTAACTCTTCAACTTCTCTGGCCGTTTTCCCACACGTTCAGCATCACTGGATGTTATGTTGAGATTACTCAGCCTCTCTGGAAGTTGAGACTCTTCGTCTTCTCTGTGACAGTCGAGCTCACTTTCTCTGTTTCAGTTACAGGCTTCCACGCTCATCCATCTGTCAATCCCTTCTAAGAATAGTCTTCCTTCACTTGGACAAAGCTTGTAGACTCTTCATCTCCTCTGGCGATCACACAACAATCTCTTCGAATTCTCTACCAAATGCCATCAATGGTTTATGGCAGTTTCATTGTGTCGTGCATCAGTAGCCCTCCAATCAACACTTGATCTGATGGTTCAGATTACATCGCTATTTCATATATTGCGATATCGAGATTCCCGATGTCATTAATCTTTGACATGTCCAACTCTCGATCCCTGATACCTCTTCATTGACTGGAATCAATGGTCCAAATCAAAGCTTGATCTGACGGCTCAGATTTCATCGTGATTTCACATATCGCGATATCGGAATTCCTGATGTCAATAATCTTTGACATGTCCAACTCTCGATCCCTGATGCCTCTCCATTGACTGGAATCAACGGTCCAGATCAAAGCTTGATCTGACAGCTCAAATTGCATCGTGATTTCACATATCGCGATATCGGAATTCCTAATGTCAATAATATTTGACATGTCCAACTCTCGATCCCCGAAACTCTGACAAGGTGTCCATCTGCTGACGTCACACATGGATTGACACATGTTTAATACTGCCATGTGTCACTCTAATTCGTGACTCACATGTGCCTGAAATGTTGAATCAGTCTGACATTTGTCATTACCTGGTTGTGCCATGTGTTGCTAGCTGACGTGGTCTGTTGACATGAGTTGGTTCGACGGTCTAGATCACATCTTGATCTGACGGTTCAGGTTTAGTCGGGATTTCACACATCGCGATTTTGGGATTCTTGATGTCAACATTCTTTGACATCTCCAACTCTCGATCCTCGAAACTCCAATCAATGGTTCAGATGTGATCTTGATTTGACGGCTCAGATTACTCCGGGATTTTTCTTATCAAGAAATCAGGATTCCTATTGCATTGTTTCTTTGACATTTTCGACATGCGATCCTCAAAACTCCGATCAACGGTTCAGATGTGATCTTCATTTGACGGCTCAGATTACGCCGGGATTTTCCATATCGAGAAATCGGGATTCCTGTTGCATTGTTTCTTTGACATTTCAAACATGCGATCCTCGAAACTCCGATCAACGGTTTAGATGTGATCTTCATTTGACGGCTCAGATTACGCCGGGATTTTTCATATCGAGATTACGCTCACTTCTCCTTGCACTTTAAAGAACGTGTAGGTTCTCCTCGATCCAACGGTGGTCAGACCCTGTGCTCAGATATGATGCCTGAGATCTATTCTCCTCTTCAACACCCTCTTCTTGTCTTTCTTCAGATCTGACGACCCTCATGCTGTCGGGAATTTTGGATGGGATCCAACGATCAGAAATGCTTCTCAGGCCTTCAATCATTCGATCTTCCTGGACTTATCTTCTCTTTGCATGTTGATCATCGCTGTTGTACTCAAGCCATCATTATTGCTGTACTTTCCATCAATGACAAGCTTACGCTACCTGTTAAACATTTCCAACAATGTTTACATGATCAGGATGATTGATTCACTTCTACTCCTAGTTTTGTATGTTGATGATTTGTTTATCATTGGTTGCTCAACTTTAGTGAATTTTGAAGTCAATGGGATTCTACATGATAGGTTCTTGAAGGTGAAAATGGTTCCACTACATTTATTCCTTGGACTCGAGATCAACCAGGATGCATCAGGAATCAAACTGTCTCGGGCCAAGTATGCACGAGATCTCCTTGAGAGATTTCACATGACAGACTGCAAGTATGCCCCGAATCCTTTCCTATCAAGAGTCAAACTTGAGGATGGCGGGGACACTCCACTAGTTGAAATCAGAGTATACAGAAAGCTAGTTGGGAGCTTGTTTTATCTCACACACTCCATACCAGACCTCTCCTATGCAGTTGGAGCAGTCTCCAGAATCATGTAGGAGTCGCATGAGCTACATTGGAAGGATATAAAGAATATCCTTCGATACGTATAGGGAACCATCACCTTTAAGAATCACTATGAAATAGAATCTACATTGGACCTCATCGATTTCACTGATTTTGACTAGGATGGCGATAACATTGATCAAAAGTCCACATCTAGTTACTCACTCATTCTTGGTTCCGAGCCTATATGTTGGTCTAGAAAGAAGCAGGTTGTTATTTCTCTATCGTAAGTCGAGGCAGAGTATAGAGGGGTAGTAACATAATGATTCAGGCTATGTGGCTACAAAATTTTCTCATTGAGTTTGGAATTCAGTTTCATCGTCTGTGTTAGCACTCTGAAATTTTCCCAAGGCTGAAGAGGCAGTCACAGAGGCAACATCAAAACCGCTTCAAGTCTTGGATCTAGCCCTCCAAGACTCATAGAGGGATCTCTCTGTCTGATATAAATTTGTTTGAAGAGATATTAGGCTAGTTAATGGGTTCAGAGTTTGGATTTTTTAATTGGTAAGAGCAGAGAAAAAGGACCCATGGGCAATGGAGTCGCAATCTGAAGCTCAATCAAAAACAAGTTCTACAGACAACATTATAGGGCAAGGTAGGAACTCTTGGTGGATTCTTTGAATTTGATTTTGGATTTAGAGGAGTAAGATGAGAGGACCAGGCAATGACAGGGCAATCAAGAATCCTGAAATTAACCTTTGAGGAGAAAACATCGATAATTATGTCAAAGCTAGAAACAGAGTGTATGTCTCAACAAATTCTATTCTTCGAACTTATTTGCATAATTCAGAGCATAAATAACTTAAGAAACACAACGGAAACAAATTACAGTGAATGAAGAAAACATCACCACCAAAAATAACATATGAATCCTGTAGCTCCTGAGATTGTATTATTGAAATGATGAAAATACAGAAAGCTCAGTGAGCTGCTTTACAAAAACTCGATCCTAGTTCCCTGACTGATCCACCTTTACATTAAATATCATCTCTGAATAAATAGGGGAGATCCCCCAACAAGTTTCCAGATTCGGTTTTAACCGCCTCGGCCAAAAATAGCCACAAATCCCACCAAATCTGGAACTGTCTACCATGAAAGACAAACCGGGTTTCTGCGAAAAAGGGGTCCACACAGACATTTGTTTCTCTTCAACGATGAAACCTGGGAAAAACCTGAAGGAGGTTATTGGAAATGGGCATGTTTTGGACAAAAACCTCCTTCGGTTTCACCAAATTCGTCTCCATCTGGCTATAACAGCTCCTGCAAAATCAGGACTATAACAGAAAAGCGAAAATATGGAAAAAGGGCCTTGAAGATGGCCTCGATTCTCCCTTCTCGTGGCACTTGTGAAAAAAATTAGAGAGTTTTTTGTTATTCATCCTGTTACGGAGAAAAAATTCTCTCGGTTTTTAAAAATTCGTTTTAATTTTCCCAGAATAGCCTCCGGAAAAAGACGTGTTGAACAGGGAAAAAATGGTGAAAATGAGAAAAGTGGTTTTGTTTTCGGGAAGGCGGTATTCCAGACCCCCCCTAAGGTGGTAAGCGGTTTGCGGGGGGGGTTCCGCTGGAATAGGGTGCTGACATGTGTATGGGGGGTGGTATTGGAAAACAACTATTCTGGACCCCCCCTCTCGTTAAAGTTTGGATGGTGAGGGGGGGTACGGAAAATTTCTCATTCGTTGATTAAATTCGTTTGGGATATGATGTATGTACGGGGGTAAGCTTAGGGTCGTGCATCTTTTACTTTGTGTTTTAAATTATATGTTTTATTATTTCTTTATTTAGTTTTTGTTTTATTGTTTGTTTTTTGTTTTTGTTTTATATGTTTTATATGTTTCATATTGTTTTATATATATTTTGTTTTATTATGTTATATTTTTTATATTTTGTTTTTTTATATATTTTAATTGTTTTATTTAATCTAAAAACTAACCTACTTATTAAACTAACTAATTATTAATTAATTAATTAATTATTAATTAATTAATTAATTAATTATTAATTATTTATTTACTAATTATTTATTAGCTAGTTTAACCTATTCTAACTATACTAACATTTATTATTATTTAATCTATTATTCTTTTTACCCTAAGCTTGGTTTATGCATGGATGGGTGGCGGGAAAATGGAGGATGATGTCATGAGGTGACGAGGAAATGTCAGGAAATGATGAATGGTAAGTGGGAAGGATGGTAAGCGGTAAGTGGTCTGGAGCGGAGGAGGTCCAATGTGATGGATGGGTGACACGTTGGGACAGGCCCCGCCGGGAAAACCGCTTCATTTCGGACCCCCCCCACCGTTAAAGGTAGAACGGTCGGGGGGGTCCGGAATTCAATCTCAACCGTATATCTATGCATCGACCTCTCAGTTGTTTAGATGCGCGCCTTCTTTATACCCGATTCCGGACCCCCTCCCCCGCCCCCCCCTGCCGTTAAAGGTAGAATGATCAGGGGGGTCCGGAAAATCTTGTGGACCGCAGATCTCAGTGCCAACCTCTAAACCGTTCATTCATGCATTGTCTTTACTCTTTGAGCGCAAATTCGTATTTGCTCCAAAACTTAGGATAAGTGCATTATGTGGATTTTGTGCATTGTTTCCCTTGAAAATAATTTGCAGAGATGAAATATTATTTGCAAACCTATACACCCAGAGTGAAAAATTTCCAATCAACAGATGATACTATGAATTATAGGGTTATAACAATGGCTCCACCTGGGGATGGAAGATTCTTTCAGGAGGTGTCAAGAACCACAGACCTATGAACATGCAGACCAGTGCTTTATCCATTGGGATGATCCCAAAATCCTATTCTGTAACCTGTACCTGTTTTGATCTTGCAACTAAAATCAAATCAAATGAAAACTGCTGAAAAAGAGATGCTCATAATGCTGAGCTTATTCACATTCTCCTACCTACCCTATGCTACTGATAATTTTTTTAAATCAAATAATACAAAAATGCTAATGAAGCCAATCAAGTAGATACTAAGACTAGAGGACTGTTTGACTACTCGCTAGCACAGTGAAAAGAGCATCTTGACCTTTTGCCCATAGATTCAAAACTGCAAAGTGTAATGGCCGCTGCTGAAAACATGATTGATCTTTACAACAGAGACCCCGACAGTCTTGAGGAACAAAAGTAATGTCAGAGATAGATTGAGGCTCTACAGTGAAAAAATTCTCCATATAGGTAGCTATAGGATCAAGGTAGAAATGACATGTTCCTTGATTTTTGGATGGCAGCTCTGGCACTGTATCTATGTTATCTTCATCCTCATGCATTTCCTGACATGGATGCAACTTCTATGATGGGATTTGTAATGTGACTTCTGCTGAAAAAGACAATGAAGTTGACTGCCTGATCATGTCAATATCATAAAAACGTTTTATCCCATAGCTGGATGATGGAGGAAGACTTTGACAACACCAGTCATCCAACACATCAGATATTGGATCCTGTAGAAATTGAATTGACTGTTGCATTGGTTCCACTGCAACTTCTTGATTTCCTGTGTATTTATCCTTTAGCATATACTTAAGATTCCTTTTCAAAAACTGACATGAATTAAAGCCTAATGGTACAGAGTTATTGTGGATTAACTCCTAATTTGTCTCAGGCTCTAAGCTTTCATCAGGAATTTGAAAATCAAAGTAGGTCAAGGGCTGCGATTTTGGGTTTAGAACAGCCTCCATACCCTTAATGGCGTCTTCAACTGATTGATTAGAGAAATTTCTATCTTCACTATTTTCAACTAGCCTAGAGTTTCTTTTCAGAAATTGAAAAGATGAGAAACACAAGGGCAAAGTGTTTTCACTTACTCTGAGATTTTATGCACTTTGATCCTTGCTGTCATAATTTCCATGTGCAGATTGATTGTCGTATCTAAGCTGTAACTGATCTTCTTCCTACCAACAACATGATGCTGGTTTCTCTAAACAGTCAACCTCTATTTTAGCCTCATGATCATCATCATACTGGTCACACTTGGGTAAATCATCCATGGATGAAATTCCATTGAACATGCATATCATGTCAGGAGAATCTTCCACCACTCTCAGATTTTGAACTTCATCTTCGACTGTATGGTGAATGGAATACATGAAAGAATTATTATCCAAACCATGGTACCAAGGATGAACAACAAAATGTTTGGGAACAATGACCTTTTCTTTCTCTGATATCAATGGAACATGTTGTCTTTGGACAACAAGCTTATCTTTCATGTTGATCCTCTGCATCATCTCTTCCATGGCACTGGCCAAAATCACCAGTTTAGCTTTTGATGACTTCAGCTGCTCCCTTCCTTTGTCCTTTAACTTTGACCTTTTGATCAGCAAGTTGGTCTCCACATCAACTGCAATGCTCTGCATTTATTCAAGGCTTGCAGTGTTCCTTTCTATTAATTGGAATGCCATCTCTGGATCAAAGGCATTTGGGAAATGTAATTTGGCTAAACCAGGAGGTGGCCTTACATCCATAGGTATTGAATGATACACCTCATTGAACCTTGCTGAAAACTGTTGTACTGTTTCCCCGGGTTTTCTTTTCAAGTGGTCATATTCTTCTAGGATGAGGAAAACATTTCCCATGATCACCCACCTATCTAAGAACACTTGCATGAACTGATGAAAATTTCTGATGCTTGCAATAGGAAGATTTCTAAACCAATTTTTAAATTTACTTTGCAAAGACATGGCAAACATTCTAATACAGACATTATCATCTTCAACCTCATAAAGGTCAAGGAAATCCTCAAGGTTTTGAATATGCTTTTTAGCAGTGACCTTCCCATTTTATCCATCAAACCTAGGCAGATTATTGATGTAATTGACAGGGAGGTCATGGAGAATGGGAGGCAAATCTAGAGGTTGGTATCGGTCTGGGACTTTTGCAAGCACAGGAGATGAAGCAAGAGGCTCACAACCATCCAGAGGCTTTGCAAGAGTAGGAGATAAAGAAGGAGGCTTATGTCTCACTAGGATTTCTACAGGTGCATATGGGATGTGCACAGGTGTATGAGCATGTACACAATCTACAATTTGGGGTTTAATCTCTTGAGGCTCTTCAGGTTGAAAATGATCATCCTGAATTTCAACAATATACTCTAGACTAGGATCATGATAAGAGAGAAATTAATTGCAGACGAAACCAAAGATGTCTTGAATGCAATTTGATCTTGAGTACCTGGTCTTTCTAGGCTGCTTGGTCATGCTTCAAATTCCTCCTCCAGTGGAGTCTTTGAGTTGGCACTGTCTGGAGCTGATTTGGAGTCGCCAGGTGAATGATCTCAGCCTTCTTGTGTCTGGTCACTGTCCACCATCAGTGATCAGATCTGGAGCTTTGAAGTGTACTACTGGGGAAATTTCCCCAGTATGGTCGCCAATCTGTTAGCACTCTGTAATTTGCCCAAGGCTGAAGAGGCAGTCACAGAGGCAACATCAAAACCGCTTCGAGTCTTGGATATATCCCTCCAAGACTCAGAGAGGGATCTCTCTGTCTGATATAACTTTGTTTGAAGAGATATTAGGCTAGTTAATGGGTTCAGAGTTTGGATTTTTTAATTGGTAAGAGCAGAGAAAAAGGAACCATGGGCAATGGAGTCACAATCTGAAGCTCAATCAAAAACAAGTTCTACAGACAACATTACAGGGCAAGGTAGACACTCTTGGTGGATTCTTTGAATTTTATTTTGGATTTAGAGGAGTAAGATGAGAGGACCAGGCAATGACATGGAAATCAAGAATCCTGAAATTAAACTTTGAGGAGAAAACATCGATAATTATGTCAAAGCCAGAAACAGAGTGTATGTCTCAAAAATTTCTATTCTTCAAACTTCTTTGCATAATTCAGAGTATAAATAACTTAAGAAACACAACGGAAACAAATTACAGTGAATGAGGAAAACATCACCACAAAAAATAACACATGAATCCTGTCGCTGCTGAGATTGTATTATTGAAATGATGAAAATACAGAAAGCTCAGTGAGCTGCTTTACAAAAACTCGATCCTGGTTCCATGAATGATCCAACTTTACATTAAATATCATCTCTGAATAAATAGGGGAGATCCCCCAACAATTTTCCAGAGTCGGTTTTAACTGCCTTGACCAAAAATAGCCACAAATCGCACCAAATCTGGAATTGTCCTCCATGAAAGACAGACCGGTTTTCTGTGAAAAAGGGGTCCGAACAGACATTTGTTTCTCTTCAACGATGACACCTGGGAAAACAATGAAGGAATTTATTGGAGATGGGCATTTTATGGACAAAAAACTCCTTCGGTTTCGCTAAATTCGTCTCCAGCTGGTCGTAACATCTCCCGCAAAATCAGGACTGTAACGGAAAAGTGAAAATCTGGAAAAAAAAAAGGGCCTCGAAGATGGCCTCGATTATCCCTTCACCTGGCACCTGTGAAAAAAATGATAGAGGTTTTTTTTCTTCATCTCGTTATGGAGAAAAACCTCTCTCTGTTTTTAAAAATTCGTTTTCATTTACCCAGAATATCCTCTGGAAAAAGACATGTTGAACAGGCAAAAAATGGTGAAAATGAGAAAAGTGGTTTTGTTTTCCGGAAGGCGGTATTCTAGACCCCCCCTAAGGTGGTAAGCGGTTTTAGGGGGTGGGGGGGTCCGCTGGAATAGGGCGATGACATGTGTATGGGGGGTGGTATTGGAAAACAACTATTCCAGACCCCCCCCTCTCGTTAAAGTTTGGATGGTGAGGGGGGCTCCGGAAAATTTCTCATTCGTTGATTAAATTCGTTTGGGATATGATGTATGTACGGGGGTAATCTTAGGGTCGTGCATCTTTTACTTTGTGTTTTAAATTATATGTTTTATTATTTCTTTATTTAGTTTTTGTTTTATTATGTTATATTTTTTATATTTTGTTTTTTTATATATGTTTTATATTTTTAATTGTTTTATTTAATCTAAAAACTAACCTACTTATTAAACTAACTAATTATTAATTAATTAATTATTAATTAGTTATTTATTAGCTAGTTTAACCTAGTCTAACTATACTAACATTTATTATTATTTAATCTATTATTCTTTTTACCCTAAGCTTGGTTTATGCATGGATGGGTGGCGGGAAAATCGAGGATGATGTCATGAGGTGACGGGGAAATGTCAGGAAATGATGAATGGTAAGTGGGAAGGATGGTAAGCGGTAAGTGGTCTGGAGCGGAGGAGGTCCAATGCGATGGATGGGTGACACGTTGGGACAGGGCCCGCCGGGAAAACCCCTTCATTCCGGACCCCCCCCACCATTAAAGGCAAAATGGTCGGGGGGTTCCGAAATTCAATCTCAACCATAGATCTATGCGTCGACCTCTCAGCCGTTCAGATGCATGCCTTCTTTATACCCGATTCTGGACCCCCC
>ML809459.1:20613-34792 GCA_009831015.1 Picea engelmannii | reverse complement strand
ATCTGTCTTGTGGTGGAATTTAATGTTTTCCTTTCAAAAAAAAAAGAGAAATGTATATATATGAATATTCATAATTTCATAACTAAACCACAGTTGTTTAAAATAACATTGTTGAACCCGATAATAGTAATTAAAGGATTTCTCAAACAATTGATTGGTTTGTTGTCTTTTATAAAAGACTAGTCTTGCTGACTAGATTGAATGCATACATAAATTACTAAAGGATGACAGTTTGATTATTAGTAGATGCACAAGAATTGTATGTACTAGCTACACATGCAATTCTTGTACATATACACTAGTATGTATGAGTTTTCTTGACTTACTTACTGATAATGTCGCTTAATTGTTATGAATGTGTGAACCATGTTCTTTTCCTTGTACCATAAGATACCTTAACTTCGAGACAAAGTTTCCTGAAGTGTGGGTGTATGTAACAACCCTAGTTGAATAAATGTTTAAGGTTTATTAAGTAAAAAATTAATTAGGGGATTAATTGTCTCAACATGGTATTAATTAAACAAAGATTGATCTAATGATATTAATTAAGTAGTTATTAATTAATTAAAGGTTATAATTTTGATTAATTAATTAATTAATTAACTACCTATTACATTTAATAACATGAGTATTACATTTAATAGATTAATAAGTTATATTGTTTAAATTAAAAATGTTATGTACACGGAAAAGGATAACATATTACCTACGAGAGGATAAAATAATAAAGGAAATGATAAGGGGCATTAACTAGGAGTAGGTAAGGAAGTAAATGCATGAGGCGGTGAAGGAAGGATATGGAGGCGAAGGAGGTTTACAAAGGGCATTATCATTCAATGGGAGATTTTGGGGGGATGGTTTGATGGGGCTCTCCTATATTTGTAGAGGGGGGGAGTTGAGTTTTGGAGTCGGGAAGGTTCAGTACAGGCACCGGTTTGATGGAGGTTTTAGGCACCGGGGCCAGGATATCCATATGATATCCTGGAGCTAGGTAGTTGTCCTAGTTGGCAGGGAGGATAGTAGGTTTGGGCAGTGTTGGTCATTGCATCAGGCAGCAGAAAGGAAACAACAAGGCAGCAAGGCGAATTAGCATCAGACCCAGGTAATTTAAATTGTGTATTTGTTTTATTTTGCTATAAAATTTTATTATTTGTTGATAAATTTATATGCGAATGTGCTCAATTAAAGGAATATTTGAATTTTACTGTTTTCCTCAATTAAAAGAAATTAGTGAATTTTCTAAAATCAATACTGTTACAATTTATGTAATTATTTGATGTTAAATCTATTCGGCCACTACAATTTGTAGAAAATTTTACAAAAAATAGTCATACCCCTATTCAAATTTCTTGCAAAAGATGTTGAATTCTATTAGAACAATGAATGTTAGCATGCCTTTGATATACTCAAGGAAAAGATCTCGTTAGCCCCAGTATTGAGAGGACCAAAATGGAGCCTCCCATTCCATATCTTGACTAATGCATTAGATTCATCCATAGGAGTTGTATTGGGTCAAAAGGAAAATATCTTAACTTATGTTATTTATTTCATAAGAAATAATTTAGGTCCAACTAAATTGAATTACACCATGACTAAAAACGAGTTCCTTGAAGTGGTTTATGCAATTAATAAATTTAGGCATTACATCATAGCATACAAAGTCTTTATTCATACTGACCACTCTGCCATTAGTTACTTGATGAACAAACCTATTACAAATGACAATATCACTATGTGGCTATTGTTGTTGTAGGAATTCGACATCACTATTGTTGAATGACCGAGTAAGGAAAATCAAGTAGTAGACTTCCTCTCTAGGATTGATAATAAAGGTGAGAACATTCATGTTGATGACAATTTTCTAGATGAAAATCTATTTTCTATATCAACTAATTCACCACGGTTTGCATACATAGCCAATTATCTTACTACAGGAAAATTCCCACCTCACTTCTCACCCAAGGAAAAGAAAAGGGTTTTCAAAATGAATGCTCCATACTCCTGGACTAAGGGAGAGAAGATGACATGTTTGACGTCCTAAAATAATTTCACAATGAACCTTACGAGGGAATATTTGCAGATAGAAGGATAGCCTATAAGATCCTCCATTCGGGATACTTTTGGCCTACTCTCTTACAAGATGTCAAGAACTATGTCCAATGATGTGATAGCTTCCAAAGGAATGGTTATCCATTTCAAGCAGATGAGATGCCACTTCAGCCACAAGTCCTTAGAGGACACTATAATGGGCCTTGGACTCCGTAGGGCCAATCAACCCCCCATCCTAAGGTAGGAAGTGCATTCTAGTCTACACCAATTGTGTTATGAAATGGGTGGAATATCAATAGTGGATTTCATGTTTGAAGATATTATTACTCATTTCAAGGTACCTAGAGAAATTGTTACTAACCAAGGAACTTAGTTTACATCTATATTGGTGCAGGAAATTACTCAAAAGTATCTCATTAAGCACATGAAATCTTCGCTATATTACCCACAAGCCAATGGGCTGGTGGAATTGACAAATAAGGTTTTGGAAGGAATTATGACAAAGATAGTACAACTACATAAGAAGGATTGGGCATAAATACTTCTAAAATCCTTATGGGATTACAGGACAATATGGAGTACTACTAGTTTTCCCCCATATGAGTTATTGTATGGGAAGCTTGTTCTTCTTCCCATAGAATTTAAGATCAAAACCTTCTCAATGGAAACAAAATTTGGGATGGATTTGACCGAGGAACAGAAGGAAAGAATTGTTCAACTCAATGATTTGGACGAAATTCATCAGAAAGATTTCCAACATACTGATCTCATCCAACAAAAAAGGGAAAAGTGGCATGACAGATTCATTAAGAAGAAATAGTTCAAGGTAGGTGACTGGGCACTTTCGTTCAATTCCATATTTAAAGACTTCAAGGGGAAGTTTAACACCAGTTAGCTTGGCCCTTATGAGATTGAAGTTTTCTTCGATAATGGATATATTAATATTCAAAATATATATGATGAGAAGGTATCCTTCTTGGTTAATGGTCATAGGGCTCAAATTATATCAAAGGCCCAAATATAAGGGGGATTTTTTCAAGGATATCATGGAGCAAGCCAAAATGTAGATGGTAGGTGAGGGGGTTTCCCCACATCCTTCCTCTTCTTAGTTCTTCCACTTTCAATAAAACAAAAAATAAAAAATAAAAATGATAATAAAAAAGTAAAGAGAAAATAATGCTCAGTTGTGAAAACTAGGAATTATGGCGTAGTTGGGTAGAAACCTTACTAGAAACTTGGATTTTGGATCATGAGGTTCCTAAATAAAACAATATCTTGTGATGGTTTATTTTTTTCAAATTATTCAATCATTTAATGGTTATCACATTAGATAATGGGGGATTCACTAAGGACCTCCTTCTAACAATCTCAACCCATCAAATCCAACTCTTTATTTGGGCTCTGAGATCAGAGATTGTGACAATTCCTTGGAATCTGTATGCATTAGTGACAAGTTATCTCACTTGCGGCATCAACTTCAACACATATGTTTGTACTTGACATGATGCATTGAATTACCTTGATGCTCATTAACATTATTGGTGAGAAATATCATGTTGGTTAACGACATTCATTAATGGCGGGTAATCCAATGATTCCCCTCCATGTTCAACTTCAAGAAATTTATTCACATGGAGAGGAATGTACAAAAGTGGGTAAGGACGAAGATTTTTTAGCAATTCAACCAAAGAAAGCATGCAACATTTAATTTTCAAGTTCTAGTAGTAGTTGGTCTTGTTCTTCTCCCTGTTCCTATTATTGTTCATGTTCATATAGTATTTTCATTAACATAATTATTTGTATATAGTGGTTCTGATTCTCACATCATCTATCTCCTTTCCAGTGATTAATGAAGGAAAGAGGATTTTCATTCTAGCACATGAGCAGTGTGATTCCAAGAGTACAAATGGATTTCTACCATAATCATTTTCCTGTAAGTAATCCATGATACTTAGTCCACTTCTAAAAATCCAATCTAGAAAAAACTCATTGCACCAGACAACATAACTCATAAATTTCACAAGAGGCATGGATCAAGTAGAGATGGTTCAACTAAGAGGTAAGGTAATTCAAGGTAATTGAAGCTTGGGTAAGGTATTAATATTTATTTTGTTCATTAAATTTGGAAATTATAATACTATGACAACCTTTTGAATATAAATGTGCTAACTATGATCATATCACCCTGAACCATTGCACATACACTGAATTGACCACCTTTCCATTACTTGATTTAGAATCATTGCATAATCCTATGACAACCTTTTGAATATAATTTTGCTAACTATGATCATATCACCCTGAACCATTGCACATACACTGAATTGACCACCTTTCCATTACTTGATTTAGAATCATTGCATAATCCTCCACTGCCAGATGAACGAATCACCATAATTTTAAAACTTGTTAGGTTGATTATTATTTTACGTGAACTATTAAATTGGATCATCATGATTAAATTGTCATGATCACGATTTACCATCAAATCTCATTTCAACCTCATTTTCCATTATATCATGAAATCCCCTCTTTCTGTAGACTCAGTAAAAAATCATCATTCAAACCCAACATCTTCGAAGAAATAATGAAGAGCACAACCAGAGTTGAACCATGAACCAAACGAGGTCAATCTGTTGGAAGCATACCCAAAATGTAGGAGAAATATATAGAATGCGGGTTGGCTTCCTTTATTCTTGAAATACAGTGGACATAATGCAAAAGTGACTAGGGATTTCGCATTAGGGTTCAATGGAACAAGGGAAATTATTGGGGATTTGGAACTCACAGTATTAGAAGACTCCATTGCACTTGAAACAAATCTCTCTTAGGATGGTGAACACTAGTTCAAGAGAATGCAAGTCAAAAAAGTGAGTTGGGCTCCATTCCTGAAGCCAACTAGCATGAAACTAGAGTGGTCTAAGGGGACGACATGATCCCTATTAAAAAGGATATGTTAGAACCTATTGTTTGTGATACAGAAATACATTACATGAAAAGGTCACTTTAGTCTAAACGTCCTTTACCATATCAAGCTCCTATTACACTTTAAAGGAAAAAATCTTAACTTGTCCTAGTTTTTATGGAATTTGTTGACCAAGATGGTGTCCACCACACAGAAGAAATTCTACAATGGGACGATGGAGCGAAACCTACATCATCACAACCTTATAAAGTTGATAGTTTTGGATTAGATCAGTAAGAAAAATGACACCTCGGAAAATTTCCTAGCCCGGAACCAGTTTGGGGAATCTCAAAAGGAAGAAAAGGAACCTGAGCTTGAAGAAACAGTGACAAAATGTGAAGAGGTCGAAGAGAACCCTGAAGGGGATAAAAAAAATTCGAGGAGAATTAAGGAGAGTCTCAATAGGTCGAGGAACCTGAAAAGGAACCCCAGGAAGCAAAAAAGGAGTCAGGTACGAACAAAGATCACAAATTCGACCCCAAGTTCAAAGAAGGGGACAAAGAATTTAAGTTATCTCAAGACAAAGGAAGCCTATTGATCAGAGTAACATGGGAGTTTTGGTAACACCTACTCATCCAAGGATGAAAACGAGTTGGGCCGCCAGAATCGCTAGAGTATCAAATCAACCTTAGAGAACTACCCAGAAGGAGGTAATACTTTAGACCCCTCCCAATAAAAAGAGTTCAAAGGTTTTTGATGAAACAATAATTTTGTGTGAGTATCTTAAAAATCATAATGAACTACATGGGGACCCAAAGATAGAGAAAATTGTTGAGGAAATCCAATCGGGTTGCAAATGAAACCCTAGGAGAAAGGTGAGTGGATGAATTGATTGGTGTTGACAACTCAATAGTGAGTGACAAGAGGATTGATAGACTGAAGAGGAAAATTAGGGAGATGACAGTAGTAGATGAGTTCATTAAAAAAAAATGTATTATTAAAGGACTCTAGTATAATATTTCAAGAAGATATTTCTGAGTTGAAAAAGGAGAACAGTAATTCGTTAAGGAAGGCTCAACGATTGTATAGGAAGTCCAAGAAAATTCATCTACGAAATCCAAGGATCCAAGCCATACTTGAAGGACTACAACAAGGGACTTTTGAACTCAATGTATCATCTCATGTGGTCATCCAGGCATAACACAAGAGTTGTTGAAGTATTAACAATTTTGAAATCATTTTTGAAAGGTGATTTAAGGTTCAATTTTGCATGTGGATATGCAACTCCTTAGGAATGGGGGCAATGTAGGGTCCCAATTTTGATGTATTTGGTATAGTATATAGGACCTTTTCTTGATTACTTACCTTGTCATTTTCCATCCTATTACCTTATAATGACATATATTTTACCATTTTTCTTTCAAAATTCATTTTTTTCTCAAAGGTAATTATCCTAACCTAAGTATTTAGTTTTTCCTTGTTTAATGAATGAAATGTGTTTAATTTCTCAAGTTGATGAGCTTATTGGAATGTTCCTATAATATGTTGAATAGATCATATAAGTGCCTAAATGCTTAGTATATTCACCAAACATTCCAATTGATTCAAAGATATGGGTTTTGTGGGGAAATGCATACACATGGACATCTACCATCCAATTTGACCAACACTACAAAAACAAGAGCGCAAGGGCATGTTGCAATTTTATGCCTTGGGTCATGAAATCATAACCAAATGAATTATTATGTAATTATGTTGTCATATTGGTTTGTGTGAAGTTAATATTGTAATGTCCTTAGTGGATTGTATGGGATGGCTAAAGAAATGTTAGTTTTGATTTGAATGTCATTGTATAAATATTGAGGGCATTTGTGCCAAGATACAAATTGATAACAGTATTAAGAAGGGAGAAAGATCGAACTTTGTTAAGCATATATGTACTTTGTTGGTTATGGAATATAAGACTTGTTTATATGCATTTATCTCTTGAGTTTCTTAGTTTGTAAGTGTGTAACAGGCATAGGCATAGGCATACTTATGAGGGAAGGCAAGGCCCTCAAAACTAGCTCCTTAGTTAGTTTTATTTATTTTTTGTAGTAGAATTAATTGTGATTTCATTACTCATATAAATTCATTAAGTTTGATAAAATTATGTAGTGAAGTTAGTCAATTGACGTAGTAGTTTTATCAACTAATGCTGTGAGAGCAGAGTTTCATGCTTGATCTCCTAACAATTTAATTGGTGTTTCTGTCCATGATATATATTTTGTCCACATGCATTATTTTCATGCATTATTTTCTTATTATGTTTATTATCTCCTAACAATTTAATTGGTGTTTCTGTCCATGATATATATTTTGTCCACATGCATTATTTTCATGCATTATTTTCTTATTATGTTTATTATGTTTTAATTGAAGATTATCAATGTAACAGAGAAAGTGGATTCAATGGAGTAATGTTGGATATAAAAATATATACCCTGCAATTCTACCTTAAAATATCCACTATTAGGTGAACAACTACTTATTTTATTTCATAGCTTATTATATTGAATCTGCTACTATGTAATCTTAATTGCTCCCGATCCTGTGTTTGGGCCGCCAAACGCGCTACTTACGCGAAGCCCACGCTGCTGTTCGCCCGGTTTCAATCGTTAACGTTTATGCATGCTCTGGTTATTCCAAATGAAATCACTTAGCAATCCTGCCTGAAGCACTAGGTTGTTGGGTATGAGGTAGGGTAAGTGAGTAACTATAGGTTGTTAGTAACAAGTAATGCGAGTAGACAGCGCAGCCAAAGAAAGCCTACCCCCTATTTTATTTCATAGCTTATTAGAATGAGGTGTCTCCTAGATTTTTTCTACATATATTGTTCCTGGTGGTTCTTAAGTTTACAAACCCTGATTGATAATCAATGTATAGAATTACTATTAAAATTTCATTAGGGTTTTTTTAATTACATATTATTGGTTATTGTATTGAATAATTTATGGATTTAGCTTTACACATTGTATGATAATAATGGAAAATAATTGTAGATTTGAAAATTGTAGGTTTGGAAATATAAATCTACAGTAAAATTGAAAGTCTAAGTGGAGCAGGTGTAAAAAAAAAATAGCAATAATAAACATCAACTAGCTTAGCCTAGATGACATCATTGCAGAATAAATGATGGAATCACTGCAGAGACAATGCTATCAAAAATGAGAAACACAAAATGGGTATGGTGCGAGATACATAAAATCTCAGGTTTTTGCAGAAGTAACATATTAGGGTTCTTAAGGTTTGTGTGTGAGAGACATAATTATGAACCTAGTTGATGTATATACTCAACACATTTGTATTATTATCACACCCAATTGAACCGTGCTATTCTATTAGTTAATGGTGTCTCAGTTAATCTGAAGTCAAGAGGTATACCTCATGATTCTTGCATCTCGAATGTCAAATCCACCTGTTTTGCATCGAATTCCTTGTACCGAATCGTGGCATTTTTACTGGGGAGAGCCTCTCTTGGTTTGAAAATTCAAAGGATATTGCGGTTGTTGCATAGATAATTTTTAAACTAAAATCTCGCGGGTGCTGTAAATATGCATAACGGGTTCTACGCGAAGTTTGTGTGGTGAGCACTGAGATTAGCTAGTGAACTTGTTTTTCCAATTACTCTTCTATTTGATTTTTACGTTATCCTTTCCAAAAAACAAAAATACTCTAAGTATAGTGATGTGAATAGATTTGTTTGCATTTTTATTGGTCACATTTGTTTGACAAATGTCATCAAGATCGCCAGGTATTTTGTCTGGATATAATGCAGTTTTCTACTCTGTATTTATAATCAAACATGTACCTCTGTCACTGAATAACCCTTGTTGGTTACTACAGACTGGGTGTTATCAACAACCTCTAATTATACTCCATCCCTCTTCTCATGAAGAGTTTAAAGAAAGTGGTCTGTTTGTGCTAGTATATTCATTTCAACAGACGATTGAAAATACCATTTCTTAAACTATTGAATAACATCCAGAACAGTAATTATATGTCACCGATTCATTGGTTCAGAAGAATCTTGCATGATGCGATTGGTTTGACTAGGGTTTTATTTCTGTTGATTTCTCACACTACAATGTTGTTGTGTGTGATCTTTGAGAACATCTAAATTTAAGAGTTAAAAGGATCCATGAAAGAACCAATATGAATGGTGGAACAACATCAAAAATAGAACGTATCTTTGGTTACAAGGGTTCTAAGTAAACTGATTTGGCTTTGGAAATGGTTTAAACGTTTACATGTTTGATGTATTAGATTTATCAGATTTAGGGTTCCTTGAATTTTCTATTGCTTTATATGTTCACAGAACTTGTCAATGGTGCTTGTGATTGAGATTGAGTGAGTCTCACTATGGGATATTATCTGCTTATGGGAAGATTGTGTTTAGGTTAGTCCGCGAGAGGTGCTAAGGAATTGAATCTGGGTCAAGGCTCTGATACCATGTTAAAGCTCTGATACCATGTTAAAGTTTGCTATTACACCAAAACCAGCAGGTGTTAGTAAACTTCCAAACCAGCAACATCACCTTGAGTGGGCTATTAATCCCATGTTCTCAGAGTGGTTAGTCCATCAGAGGCTGTTAGTCCAACAGATTGTGTACACTTGTAACATATAAAGTCACACCTCTATATATGATCTAGTTTCCAAATGAATTAGGTTTGGGTTATTTCAAATGGGAGGATTCATGAGGTAGATTTGAATATTTTTAGAAAACCACCTTTGAACTCGTACAGAAAGCAGCCCATGACTTACTGTGTAAACGGTTAAAATTTCAGGAAACTGTGAGCAAAGTGAAAATATGAGATTCCTCTGCGTTTGTAGTAGCTGCTAGACGAAACGTTGCTAAAAGTTGTATAGAATTGACTACTTTGATGGAGTAATGCAACGCATTTGCTGAGAAGCTAGATCAATGGTGAAAATCGAAGTATTGAAGTGGATACTTTTGCATACAATATCAATAAATTTAAAAGGTTTGAGAGAAATTTATCTGGTAGAAATGGTTAGAACAATTTGAGATACGAGGAAGATTAAATTCTTATATATTTTAAAGAATCAGTGGTTTAGGCCTATAGGTTGTGTAAATTTTAATCAGTCCAAAGTTAGATTATGGTAAAATCTTACTCATAAATCCAAACATAGTCGATATTGCTTTAAGTAGCTCGCGAAGATTGAGAGAATTGAGCTTGATTTTGTTCTTGCATGAAATTATTTTGAAGAACAGTGTTTTGACAACTGTAAGATGATGGAAAAATACCACGGAGACAAAATTTTAACCAATAGTGGACTACCTTTAGAAGTCTCACTAAACTGAAGGAATTTTCCAATAGTTTCTTCGTGGGAATTTTTCAAGCTTTCAACATCAAAGAACAATCGCGAGGTTGCAATTCGCTGCTTTCTTGAAAAATAATTGACGTAAAGGAGGGCCTAACAAAGGGGTCTTCTCAGCTTAGTACCCTGGTTCTTCTTTCTGCATCCTTTTGCCTTTCAAGAACTGGAAGGAAATGAGAAATATTTCCTTCTCAAACAAATTTTCGCCGACTGAAGAGCATGACAAATTTTCATCCCGAGTTTGGGTGTTTGCTCCAGATGCAATGCAGAGACACATGTCTAGTAATATTCAATGGTTCCCAAGTAGGGTCAACGTAATTACAGATCCTGTGTGTGGCCATTTCTCCTTGTAGCCCCCTCAACCAGTGTTTCACGTGTGCTCTAGTTACAAAGCATAAGCTTGAACACTACTCCCATGCCATAAGGTGTGATCATCAGCGTGCTCGCAAGTATAATGAAGGAAACCCTAACCCTAACTAATGATAGCACCAAAATATCTCTCTAACCTCTAATTCTTGGAGAGTTGAGTTTACCTTAACACATAAGCATACATATGTCCTATGCTTCTCGAAAGAAATAGGGTTAGCTCACCATGAAAACTATGTAATTCTAGACCTTCCCTTCCTCTTTTTCTTAATAAGACCGATGAACATACAATGAAAATGGTTGGGAGGAATATAAGGTCCCTAAAAACACATATAGAGTGACTTTTGAAGATGACTAGTGCCAAGGAGTCTATTATTTTGTGATGTCGTTTTAGGTATATAAGAATTTTTTTTATATACTATATCATTGTCTTTTTAGGTATATAAGAATTTTGTATATATACTATATCATTGTGTAGTGTGTAGTTATTTTATACTATATCATTGTGTATTGTATAGTTCTTATTTTGTGTTGATATTATTATATATTATTGTGTATTGTATATTTTTATTTTGTGTTGATACTATGGTGCTCTTTGTAAAAGAAAGTCTTTAATTAATTTATGGACGATAGTATTAATGTTGTTCAAACCAATGGCATAAGATGTTTGGTTGTATCTAATCGCTCTACATGAGAGTGTTGAGCTCCAACTTCCCTTGTTACTTTTCAATTGTAGTGTGTAGTTCTTTTATACTATAGCATTGTGTATTGTATAGTTTTTATTTTGTGTTGATATTATTGTGCTCTTTGTAAAAGAAAGTATTTAAGTAATTTATGGACAATAGTACTAATATTGTTCAAACCAATGGTATAAGATGTTTGGTTGTATCTAATCGTTCTACATGAGAGTGTTGAGCTCAAACTTCCCTTGTTACATTTCAATACTTTATGCTTTTATGTTGAGTGTATTTTTTTATTTTGTTGTTATTGGAAATGATTTAATTGTTTATAACTATCTTGAAAATAGAGTTGGTGTGATGAATCCGTTTTTGTTCTTAAAGCTTCTTATTCCTTGATCTCATCCAAACACTTTTAAGATCAAGTTTTTCAAATCATTCTTTACCTTTGGTCAATCCATCCAAGTGACTTGGAAATTCACTTAAAATTATGATTCTATTGTGCATATTCTCAAGACCAATCTCTTCATAGTTTTCCATGTTGGGAACTTTTCCAAATGATCTTTGTATCTTCACTTTGACCATTGTTGATTTTTATTCAAAAACACATTTGATGATTGACTAGTGGCCCTAACACTTCAAAGTTTAAGAAGCATAAAGTTGCTTATATAAAAGCCTAAAGTAATTGTTGCAACTTGCACATTTATTCACTTGCAAGATGTTGATGGTTAGGAATTTGCAACTTGATAGGGTGATGTGTTCAATTTAATGTTGGTAATGTTGTAATGGCTACTAGAGAAACTAAAATGATATGTTAAAAATGTTTCCACCTTGCATAAGTGTGAACACTAGAATTATATGAAGATGTTTGCACCAAAAGTCCCCTACATTATACTAAGGGTGAACTATTTTCCATGTAAATTGCAATGGAATCAAATTCAAATGATGAGAAGTTCTTAACCTATTACAAAATATCTTCGATGTCATATCAAATTCCATTATTTCTAAAATTTGAAGAGAAAATGATAATGCCAACTAGAAGTAAGGATAGGTGTAATTCAAGATTTATTTCTAAAATGTGAAGAGAAAATGATAATGCCAACTAGAATTAAGGATAGGTGTAATTCAAGATAAATATAAAGATCAAGATATTGGTTTAAAGAATTTGCAGTGATGATTTGAGACAACAAAATAAACAACCAAGTCAAATGTGTAACAATTCAAAACTTACAATTCATAATTTAGGTCCACAATTCCCCGACTTTATTTCATTGATATGATTGAAACTCTCTTATCAAATATGATAATTATTAAATACCTGTAGAACAATATTTGTGCTATGTTGAGTTTGAAAGGCCAAGCCTCCCTGAGTCATATGTAGGATTTCCTCAATAACATCTCAAACACGTGGTATATTGAACATATAACCAACATATGGATAAGAAGTTGATAAGTAGGTGCTATTGAAATTTTTGTCTTCATGTTGGCATTATTGTTATTGAGGTTTCTTCCACTAGAAAATTTGGGTCATTTTGCGACGGCTATTTCAACGCTCTTGCAACGTTATGTCGTGGAATTTGCGACAAATATGGACTCTCTCAAACGTCGTTTTATGTCACATGGAAATTGCAATGAAATTGAATAAACGTCTCAAGAGTGATGCCCCTAGGGAACTTATCACAATTGCGAAAAAAAAAAAATATCGTCACCAATACGACAATTTAGGCAAAAATGTGAGACCAACATTTCGTCTCAATTGTGACGACCCTTGTGACGACAACTTTCATTGTTTACATAGAAAAATTGTCGCAACAATCCAAGTTGTCGTCTCAAGTGCGACGACAAATTTTCGTTGTTTACATAGCAAAATTGTCGCATCTATTTAAGTTGATGTCTCAAGTGCAACGACAACATTTCGTTGTTTACATAGAAAAAATGTCACAGCTATTTAAGTTGTCGTCGCACTTGCGACGACAAATTATGTTGTTTATATAACAAAACCTTCGCAGCTATTTAAGTTGTCTTCGCAAGTGCAATGACAACTTTCGTTGTTTATATAACAAAACCGTTGCAGCTATTTAAGTTGTCATCACAAGTGCGATGACAACTTCCGTTGTTTATATAACAAAACCATCACAACTATTTAAGTTGTTGTCGCAAGTGCAACAAACAATATTTATTTAAAAAAAAATTAAAAATTAAAAATTAAAAATTTATTTGATTTAATATTACCATTTTAATTTTAATATTAATACAAGATGAAAATGAAGAGCTTAATGATATTATTAAAAGAGTTTATCAGATAATTAAGGTGCAACAAACCAAAGAACAAGTGAATGAGAGATTCCAAGAATATCAAAATAAGATGAAAATTATTTTGATAGAAGAGTTAAACAGAGATTTTACTCTTTTACTCCATGAGATTTTGTGCCACATAAATGTTACCAAGGAAGAATATGGTAAAGTCAAGGATATTAATGGAATAGGGCATCAAGGAACAATTATGCAACAAGATATTATCAAATATTTAAGGAATCAAAGGAAATGAAGCTATCAAAGAATGACACTGAAAATAAATTAATATGGATGGATGAATAATCATATTGTATGAGAGCATAAATATAAGTAACTCGATTACTTGGTTTCATCACATGCAAAATATTTAGCCACAAAGCTTTTAGGATAGTTTTTTGAATGGGGGTATTTATGTTATGACCCAATGGGGGGTATATATGGGGTTGAATGTATATGTAATTGGATTGAATGCATATGTAATGGTGTTAAATGTATATTAAATAGGGGG
>ML809458.1:132426-163223 GCA_009831015.1 Picea engelmannii | reverse complement strand
TTTCAAAGAGAGATTTCATGGCTTAAACAATATTAGATATGATTGTATATTGGGGACTAGTTTCATGCAACTTGTATCTCCTTTCACTTTTATGTTTCTCTGTTTACTGAAAGTATTTGTAAAACAAAAGATGTAGTATTCAAATAGTTTGAACAATCTCAATGCATCTGAATTGAATAAATTAGAAAGAGTTACCTACTATGTTGTGATGAATGCAGATGTGTTGAATCATATAAAAGATAAATTTCTTAAGGATTGCACCTCTGATTCTCCTACTGCTTTTTGGCATAGGGAGAAATATTTTGTGTCCTTGCCATATGATCCTTTGGCAAAAGTCTCTCCTCATAAAGCCTCTGCTTCACTTATAGATCCCCTTTGAGATTAAAACCTGCCAAGAAGAGATCCGGGATATTTTAAAGAAAGGTTTGATAGAAACCTCTGAGAGTGCATGGGCATGCAAGGGATTCTATGTGAACAAACATTCGGAGAAGAAGAGAGGTAAGATGAGACTTGTGGTGAATTACAAACCTCTTAATAAAGCCTTAAACCCCATCAGATGTCCTTTACCAAATAAGGCTACCTTGCTCCAGAGAATAAAGGGTAAATCAGTGTTCAGCAAATTTGATCTCAAATCAGGATTTTACCAGATTGGGATTATACCAAAAGATTGCTACGAAATTGCATGTGTGGTTCCTCGTGGGCATTACCAATGGAGGGTGATGCCATTTGGATTAAAGAATGCCTCGGGGGAATTTCAGAAAAAAAATGGAAGATTTGTTTAGAGAATATTCTTGGTTGATGATATATATAGATGATATTTTAATTGTTCAAAAAATCTCGAAGAACATCTAAAACACCTGCAAAAATTCTATGAGATTGTTTTTCAACATAGGTTAGTTCTCTCTGCATCAAAAATGGAAATAGGAAAAATAGATATAGAATTTTTTGGTTTTCACATTAGCAAAGGACAAATTATATTGTATGAACACATTTTGAAGAGTTTTCATCAATTTCTAGACATCATCTCTAATAAAACTCGGTTGCAAAGATTCTTAGGTTGCTTGAACTATGTCATGCCATTCTATAAGGGGCAAGCTAAAGACATCTTCATACTTCAGCAAAGATTGAAGTAATCGCCACCTCCATGGACTATTGTTATGACTGAAGTGGTCAAAAGGATTAAAAAAAAGGTTAAAACTCTCCTGTTAGAACAAGGTCAATATATTATTGAGACAAATGCATCCAGTCATGCATGGGGAGGAGTTCTAGTTGAAAAGATAGAAGGGAAAGAGGAGATATGTGGATATTCCTATGGATCTTTCAAAGGACCATAGCTTAGT
Organism: Picea engelmannii; assembly: GCA_009831015.1. NCBI lineage: Eukaryota > Viridiplantae > Streptophyta > Pinopsida > Pinales > Pinaceae > Picea > Picea engelmannii. The sequence continues at coordinate 161,883 of ML809458.1, read as the reverse complement.
TATCCTTCTAATCATAAAGATTACTTCTTGTCAAAAAAGTGATTCATCATTTCAAGCTATATATCTTAAGCCTGTTAGATTCTTGATCATAACAGATTTAAAGATTTTTCCAGGATTGCTTAAATCTGAGGCTGAAGAGAAGCTTAGCAAAGGACGAGTCGGTACTTGGATCAAATATGATAACGATGACCTATGTTACTGTGACATAGGAACAGGTTCCCTAACTTGGGATTCCTATGCACTAATCTAGCAGTTGGCAAAAGAGAAAGGAAATATTGTAATTTGTGTCGATGCTAACAACCTTGTCCAACATGCTTGGACTGGTTGGACAAAACTATTATTAGAGAAATTATTCCCGAGAAAATATTGGACCAAAAAGAAATTAGATTTTATTGTACACCTCCAAGATGGTATGGAAGTTGTTGCCAAAAACAACTTATGGTTCAAGTTTATCCTCAAAGCTACATGAACAAAGGTTAAAGAACTTAAGTTGCCCCAGTTTGAAATCATCACGAAATCCATTAAGAAAAATGGTAAGGTTCTAGGCGTAATTCAACAAGAAATTGAGCTTAATCTCAAGATTAGATCTTTGTTTGAAAGTGACTTCTGCAACAAGGGTGGCCATCCACTACTCAAAGGATCAGATGTGGACAAATGTTTTGATATTTACTTATTCTCTTTACATGATTTCCTTGAAGATACACAGGATCCATATGATTATGATAGTGATATCTCCTGGACTGAAGAAGAATGGCATAATATCCAAAATTGGATGGAGGGATAATGCCTACCAGCAAAAGCATCGTGGACCATGAAGATTGTAACACCCTGTTTCCCCCAGTCTGTAAAAATAACTATATTGGCCAAGAACTATGGCAAACTCAAAGATGTGAACGTTTGATTTGACCGACCTTTGTATAAAGGGTCAATGAATGTAAATAATGTTATGAATATGTCTTGCATGATTGCTGGGAGGGGGATGTGCTGAAAGAGACCACGATGGCTAATGAAAGGTGGTGGAAGGCACCTAGAATGGTGGCGTTAACTTCCACCGAACCAATACTGTATTGGTCTTTACTGGCGCAAAGACCAAAGCGGCTCTCTGACCCTGGAATAAATTACTCGCCAGGATGGTAGGTGGGGAGGCTCCTCATGAGTTAATGAGGGGATGGGGGTGAACCGCCCATCCGTAGAAGCCCTCGGACCTGACCACGAATGGGGAAATTCGCACCACACGCAACCTTGTAGAACAAGGCAAGAAAGGAAGTGTGGGGGGGGGGAGAGCGCACGTGAAAGGGATCGCAGAGGAAGAAGACGGAAGGAACTCTGGAGAGAGAGGGAGTCCTGAACAGTGGAGGAGAAAGAAAAACCTTCGTTCTGGACTTCCATGGAGTTGGAAATAGGAGACTGAATCTCCAAGCATCGTGGTCTAGCTCGGGGGTGGCTAGTGGTAAATCCATCTGGATTCACTGAGCCTACGGTTGGGTGGAAATGAGCACCCCTCTCAGTAGTCGCAACATGACTGGTGTTTCTTGATAAGTGTTATGTCTTACATTTCGAACTGAATGCATGCTCATGTTTATACGCTCATGAATGTTTTCTGTATGGAAGTGTTTGCCTGTGTTTTGATTTGGAGGCAATGGATGCATACTTATACTTATATGACCATAATCAATCTAGACATAGAATGAATAGGTTCAGGATACGAGTCCGTGCCCTGGAGAACGGTCCCATCTACCTGGCTCGCGCTATGCATTGGCTTAATTTCCCGAAGGCACTTCTCCCTGGAAGTTTCCTCCCAGTCCTGAGTCGAAGTAAGTCCCTTGAAAGGGCTACTATGATAGTAAAACCACGAGTTTACCTTACCCCCTACCGCAGAGTATATAGCTCGACGATTTAGGAAGGCTTTAGTCAGATCACCAAACCTAGGGATAATTTACCCAGGAACCCTCGGGAGGATCTGTCGGAGTTCTATTGCCCGTCGACCTTAACCTTTACATAGGTCGAAGGGTGGACTTGGCAACGTCCTGAAAGTCCCGAAGTAATTCGGAACCACCCATCGGCACAAGACGCGTGGCAATTGGGCAACATTTCGCTGACCCGCGACTTGGAGTGGTCAACGGGTAGGATTGCATGAACTCACAATTCGTGAAATCGCGACGTGATCGTGGTCGTTGATCTTGGAGTGATCTAAACCATTGGTTTAGTGTGAAGAGACTTCGGCATTTCGGTGTTTCGGCACCCGAAAGACCAAAGGGCAGAACCCCTCGTCTTCGCAAGTCGCGAAGTCCCGGTGTGTGAAACCCCGGAGCAACTTAGCAGGAATAGTTTTCGGCATTTCGGTGTTTCGGCACCCGAAAGACCAAAGGGCAGGACCCCTCGTCTTCGCAAGTCGTGAAGCCCCAGTGTGCGAAACCTTGAAGCAGCTTAGTATGAATAGGTTTCAGCTTTTCGGCACCCGGGAAACCATAGAGCGATAACCCTCGTCTTCGCAAGTCGCGAAGTCCCGGAGTACGAAACTCCAAATCAACTTAGTGTGAATAGGGTTCGGGGTTCGGGGTTTGAAGAGTCGAAAAAATCGACCCCCTTGCTTTTTGAACTCCCGATTACTAAAGTCTCGATATGGCTAGGACCGTCGGATCAGGGGAGAGACTCGCGGCCGTCGATCTCACCAAAGGTATGATTTCGGGGTTCGGGGTTTGAAGAGTCGAAAGACTCGACCCTCATGCATCACTGAGTTGCGAAGTGCGAAAGGCACCTCTTGGCTTGGTCGGGGTCATAACCAATGATAACATGGAGGTGAAGGCCGCACTTGGTACCTGAGTTGTACAAGACAGGTTTTCAATGAAAGAACCGACAGATTGGCTTAGGGAAGGTCCCAACAGGAAGGACTAGCCTGCGCTAGGACCTCATAGGAACTCGGGGATTTTGTCCCTCGAGAAAAAGGAGAGAGAAAAAGGCGAAAAATCTATTATGTCGTAGTGGGTGTGTTACAAATTGGTATCAAAGCATAGTTACAACATTTGGCCTACTTGGGCTCATGAACGGGTTGCACAAAGACTCCATTCGAAGTACTCTTAAAAGGAGTAACCCTCTATCTTAACCCCCTTAATCACAAGTCGAAGTTAAGAATTAAAACTCCTATTATGTGTATGCATGTGAAAAATATGAACCATGTGTTGGTTATGAATGAATATAAATATTGACTAACAACAAGCGTTTTTCTTTTGCACACAAGCGAACGATCAACCGCGGGAAACTACAGACGCATAGAATGGTGACTCACCACAAAGTGGGAGATGGCTCCCATAATAGAGATGAAGATTCTGACGAAAGGAGGGTGGTAGGGACCCCTCCAGATCTAGCTGAGACTGTGAGGAGCCTCTTGGTCGAACTACAGAGCTGCAAGGCCGACAACGAGAGGATGATAAAAGAGCAAGAGAAGAAAACGGAAATTAATGCAGTCTTACTGCAGAGTTTATCCGACATACAAAGACAATTGCAGCATGAACCTGACACCAGTCACGCAGACCAACGACAGACAAAGAAAAGTCGAAGTCCACCTGAGATACAAAAACGTGGTCATTTAAGTGGCCACACTGAGAAGAGCACCTCGAGAAAGGTCCACCCCAGAGATAGGGGACAAGTGTCGGATGATTCCTATGGAAAGGAAGCTGGCGACTCGAAGGGGTCTTCTAGCAGCAGAACTAGTTCTTATTCCTGAAGAAAATGGAAGAAGTGAAAGCTTTCCAAGAGTCACAATCTCGAAGAATTCAAGAAGGCCAAACCACCCTCCTTCGACGGTGAAATAAAGAAGGGAGAGGAAGTGGAGGCCTGGCTGCTTGGGCTAAAGAAGTACTTCAGAGTCCATGACTTCTTAGAAAACTTGAAGGCCCGAGTGGCCACCTTCAACTTGAATGGAAAGGCTTCCATTTGGTGGGAAGACCTTAAGAATGTAAAAGGGATTCACGAAGAGGGTCTGTCTTGGGAACGGTTTGAGAAATACTTTAGGAAGAAGTATTTGTCGAAAAAGTATTTCGACGAAAAGACTAAAGAATTCTATGAACTCAAGCTGGGGCAACTCACCATAGAGGAATATGTCAGCAGATTCCTCGAGTTGCTGAGGTATGTACCCTATATAAAAGCAGAAAAGGAAAAGGTGCAACGATTCATCAGTGGACTCCCTAAAGACTATTAGAACATGATTGATTTTGACGAGCCAAAGACTCTAGAAGACACCATCCGAAAGGCGAGATATTGTCATGAACAACTCAGGCATCGGACAGAACCTCGCTAAGGCTGGAAGCAGAAGAAGAGTTCAGGATTCCAGAAAAAGGGGTTTAAATCCCCAAGATTTAAAAACTATAAAAAGAACTCAAGGATGAGCTTCCCAGCCTGAAGTGTACACCAACAGAACTTCCCCTCCTTGGGCAGAAATAAACCTTCTGGATCTGCCCCAGGAAAGACTAATAACCCAAAGAGAGAACCTTTGAAATGTTGGGGTTGTGGAGAAGAACATCTACTGAGGGACTGCCCGCACCGACAATAGAATAACCGAAGAATTTACAGCGTTCAAGAAGCTACCACCATCAATGACGTGGCCAGGAGTGTGCCGCAAATTTATGCAGCCTTGGATAATAAACAAGCTGACCACCAAGATTCAGTGGTGGAGATGGAAGGTATGATCACCAACCATCTAGTGTCTATTCTAATTGACCCTGGTTTAAATTTGAGTTATATAGCTCCTATGGTTGTTGATAAGTGTAAATTACAGCCACATAAACATGCCAAGACATGGTTGGTACAGTTAGCCACTGGCACCAAAAGAAAAGTAGTGGAAGTCATACCATTGTGTCGATTCTCTATGGGTGAATTCCCCACCCAAGCAACCCTTAGCATATTACCCCTAGGATCGTATGATCTGTTGATTGGTATGGACTAGCTAGCCACATATAAATCCCGACTAGACTGTTACCATAAAACCTTAGAATGTGTAAGTGAAGAAGGGAGAAGGATAACCCTTCAAGGGATCCAAAAACCTGTCTCAGTGAGGTGAATATCATCCCTTCAAATGAGAAAGTATTGCAGGAAGGGATGTCCACTATATGCGATACAGGTGTTGGAATCAATTAAAGGTGACAAACCAAGCCTCAAAGACCACCCCACACTTAGAGAATATAGAGATGTATTTCCGGAAGAGGTATCGGGTCTACCTCCAAGAAGGGACATTGACTTCTCGATAGAACTTGCACTAGGAGTGGTGCCAGTGTCTAGGACACCCTCTAGGATGAGCACACCTGAGCTAGTTGAGCTTAAATTACAACTAAAATAAATGATGGACAGAGGCTATATTCGGCCTAGCATGTCTCCATGGGGAGCACTAGTCCTGTTTGTGAAAAATAAAGACGGTACCCTCCGACTGTGCATAGATTATAGACAACTCAATAAGGTAACCATAAAGAACAAGTACCCCTTACCCAGGATCGATGACCTGTTCGATCAATTGGGAGGTGCTTCCATCTTCTCAAAGATTGACTTGAGATCTAGATACCATCAAGTCCAAATCAAGGGTGAAGACATCCACAAAACTGCCTTCAAGACGAGATATGGTCACTATGAGTTTGTGGTAGTACCATTTGGATTGACCAATGCCCCTGCCACTTTTATGTGCTTGATGAACAATGTGTTTAACAAATTCCTAGACAAATTTGTACTGGTTTTTATTGACGATATATTAATTTACTCCAAGAATAGAGAGGAACATGAGAAACATCTTAGACTTGTGCTTCAATTGCTAAGAGAACATCAGCTCTATGCCAAATTTAGCAAGTGCGACTTTTTCCAGAAACAAATACATTACTTGGGCCATGTCATATCTGAAGAGGGAGTAGCAGTAGATCCTGACAAGATCAGGTCTATCATGGAATGGCCTACCCCAGAGGACTTTTTGGATATCAGATCCTTTATGGGCTTAGCAGGATACTATAGGAGATTTACAAAAGGATTCTCTACGATTGGTTGTCCAATCACTGCCCTTCAGAAGAAGGGAGATAAATTTACATGGACACAAGAATGTGAAGAAAGATTTCAATCCCTAAAACACTTCTGACCCATGCACCCATGCTGAAGATCGTTGATCCTGAAAACGACTTCCTCGTGTGCACATATGCCTGTAAGGAAGGGCTCGGAGGAGTCCTTATGCAAGGAGGAAGTGTAGTCTTCTATGAATCCCGAAAATTGAATGAGCAGAAAGTCAACTATGTGACCCATGATCTAGAGCTGGCCGCCATAGTGCACGCCTTAAAAATGTGGAGACATTACCTCCTAGGAAGGAAATTTGTACTTATGACAGACCACTGTGGATTGCGATATCTATTTGACCAACCAAAGCTCAATGCCAGACAAGCTGGGTGGATGGCCCTCCTTAGTGAGTTTGATTTTGAAATCAAACATGTTAAAGGAAAGGAAAATAAGGTGGTCAATGCCCTTAGTAGAAGTATGAAGACAATTCACCTGGCAGCGGTGAGCACCTGCGAGACGAATGTCAAAGAAAGAGTTGAGAATGCACAAGGAACCGACACCTTCTTCCAGACCGTGACCTCGTACCTGGAGCAAGAACCCACAGGAATAAAGTATGAAGGCTACCAGATGATAGATGGAGGTCTGCTAACATACATAAACAGATTGTATATTCCAGATTGTGATGACTTGAAGAGGTTCATAATGGATAAACTACATAAAAGACCATATATTGGTCACCCAGGTTATCAAAAGATGATCATGGCCACTAGGAAACAATTCTATTGGACTGGGTTAAAGAAAGACATAGCTAACTATTTAGCTAAGTGCCTAGAATGCCAATAGGTTAAAGCAGAACACCGGCACCCAGCAGGATTATTACAACCTCTACCAATCCTTGAGTGGAAGTGGGAAACCATTTCCATGGACTTCATCACCGGATTACCAACATCGACCAAATAGAATGACGCCATCATGGTAGTGGTGGATAAATTGAGCAAGTCTGCCCATTTTATCCTTGTCAAATTGACCTGCAAGGCAATAAATATCGTCAGCATATTCATGAAAAAAGATATTCAGACTACATGGTATGCCTAAAGAGATCGTGTCTGACAGAGACACGAAATTTACTTCCAACTTTTGGAAATCCTTGATGGGTGGTTTGGAGACCAAATTACTGTTTAGCACCGCCTATCATCCTCAAACCGATGGACAGACGGAAAGAGTGAACCAAATATTAGAAGACATGCTAAGGATGCATGTAATGCATCAACCCCAAAAGTGGGAAGACTACTTGCCACTGGTGGAATTCACCTACAACAACGGCTACTGAGAATCCCTAAAGATGAGTCCTTTCGAAGTCCTTTATGGTAGGCCGTGCAACACTCCAGTCAGTTGGAGTAATCCCGTAAACAGAATTACTATTGGACCCGACATGCTGAAAGAAATGGAACAACAAATGATTCAGATAAAACAAAATCTAAAGGTCGCTCAGAATCGACAGAAAAGTTACGCCGATCGAAAGAGAACTCCAAGAGAGTTCAAGGCGGGAGACCACGTATATCTCAGAGTTAGGCCCAGGAAGAGTTCCCTGAAAATGGGAGCTTGTGCCAAGTTGGCACCTCGGTATTGTGGACCCTTTGAAGTTCTAGATAGAGTAGGACCTGTAGCCTATGGGCTAGCACTTCCTCCCACAGTAAAAGCACATAATGTTTTCCATGTTTCATTATTGAAGAAATATGTACACGATTCTAATCATGTAATCGACTGGTCTGTGATCCAGGTGGAACCGGAGGGAGAATTCCTGCCAGAACCTTAATGCATACTGGACAGAAAGGAAACCCCACTCAGGAACCGAATCATTGCACAGGTCAAGGTGCAGTGGAAACATTTTGGCCCAGATGAGGCTACATGGGAAATGGAAGATGCCATGAAACATGCATATCCAATTTTGTTTACTTCTATACATACACATCCTATTGAACATCAAGGATGATGTTCCTTTAAGGGGGAGGGAATTGTAACACCCTGTTTCCCCCAGTCTGTAAAAATAACTATATTGGCCAAGAACTATAGCAAACTCAAAGATGTGAACGTTTGATTTGGCAGACCTTTATATAAAGGGTCGATGAATTTAAATAATGTTATGAATATGTGTTGCATGATTGTTGGGAGGGGGATGTGCTGAAAGAGACCACGATGGCTAATGAAAGGTGGTGGAAGGCACCTGGAATGGTGGCGTTAACTTCCACCGAACCAATACCGTATTGGTCTTTACTGGCTCAAAGACCAAAGCGGCTCTCTGACCCTGGAATGAATTACTCGCTAGGATGGTAGGTGGGGAGGCTCCTCATGAGTTAATGAGGGGATGGGGGTGAACCACCCATCCGTAGAAGCCCTCAGACATGACCATGGACGGGGAAATTCGCGCCACACGCAACCTTGTAGAACAAGGCAAGAAAGGAAGTGTGGGGGGGGAGAGTGCACACGAAAAGGATCGTAGAGGAAGAAGACAGAAGGAATTCTGGAGAGACAGGGAGTCCCGAACAGTGGAGGAGAAAGAAAAACCTTCGTTCTAGACTTCCGTGGAGCTAGAAATAGGAGACTAAATCTCCAAGCATCGTGGTCTAGCTCAGGGGTGGCTAGTGGTAAATCCATCTGGATTCATTGAGCCTACGGTTGGGTGGAAAAGAGCACCCATCTCAGTTGTCGCAACACGATTGGTGTTTCCTGATAAGTGTTATGTCTTACATTTCGAACTGAATGCATGCTCATGTTTATACGCTCATGAATGTTTTCTGTATGGAAGTGTTTGCCTGTGTTTTGATTTGGAGGCAATGGATGCATACTTATACTTATATGACCATAATCGGTCTAGACATAGAATGAATAGGTTCAGGATACGAGTCTGTGCCCTGGAGAACGACCCCATCTACCTGGCTCGCGCTATGCATTGGCTTAATTTCCCGAAGGCACTTCTCCCGGAAAGTTTCCTCGCACTCCTGAGTCGGAGTAAGTCCCTTGGAAGGGCTACTATGATAGTAAAACCACGAGTTTACCTTACCCCCTACCACAGAGTATATAGCTCGGCAATTTAGGAAGGCTTTAATCAGATCACCAAACCTAGGGATAATTTACCCAGGAACCCTCGGGAGGATCTGTCGGAGCTCTATTGCCCGTCGACCTTAACCTTTACATAGGCTGGAGGGTGGACTTGGCAATGTCCTGAAAGTCCCGAAGTAATTCGAAACCACCCATCGGCACAGGACGTGTGGCAGTCGGGCATCATTTCGTTGACCCACGACTTGGAGTGGTCAACGGGTAGGATTGCATGAACTCACGATTCGTGAAATCGTGACGTGATCGTGGTCGTTGATCCAGGAGTGATCTGGACCATCGGTTTAGCGTGAAGAGACTTCGACATTTCAGCTTTTCGACGTTTCAGCACCCGGAAGACGAAAGGGCAGGACCCCTCGTCTTCGCAAGTCGCGAAGTCCCGGTGTGCGAAACCCCGAAGTAGCTTAGCGGGAATAGTTTTTGGCATTTTGGCGTTTCGGCACCCGGAAGACCAAAGGGCAGGACCCCTCGTCTTCGCAAGTCGCGAAGCCTCGGTGTGCGAAACCCCGAAGCAGCTTAGCGGGAATAGTTTTCGGTATTTCGACATTTCGGCACCCGGAAGACCAAAGGGTAGGACCCCTCGTCTTCGCAAGTCGCGAAGCCCCGGTGTGCGAAACCCCGAAGCAGCTTAGCGGGAATAGTTTTCGACATTTCGGCGTTTCGACACCCGGAAGACCAAAGGGTAGGACCCCTCGTTTTCGTAAGTCGCGAAGCCCCGGTGTGCGAAACCCTGAAGCAGCTTAGTATGAATAGGTTTCGGCTTTTCGACGTTTCGACACCCGGGAAACCATAGAGCGATAACCCTCATCTTCGCAAGTCGCGAAGTCCCATAGTGCGAAACTCTAAATCGGCTTAGTGTGAATAGGGTTTGGGGTTCGGGGTTTGAAGAGTCGAAAAACTCAACCCCCTTGCTTTTCAAACTCCCGGTTACCGAAGTCCCGATATGGCTAGGACCGTCGGATTAGGGGAGGGACTCGCGGTCGTCGATCTCACCAAAGGTATGATTTTGGGGTTTGGGGTTTGAAGAGTCGAAAGACTCGACCCTCGTGCATCGCTGAGTCGCGAAGTGCGAAAGGTGCCTCTTAGCTTGGCTGGGGTCATAACCAATGATAACATGGAGGTGAAGCCCGCACTTGGTACCTGAGTTGTACAAGACGGGTTTTCAATGAAAGAAACGACAGATTGGCTTAGGGAAGGTCCCGACAGGAAGGACTAGCCTGCTCTAGGACCTCGTAGGAACTCGGGGATTCTGTCCCTCGAGAAAAAGGCAAAAAATATATTATGCCGTAGTGGGTGTGTTACAAAGATCCTTATAATCTTTGTACATATTCTTTTAATATTTTATGTAGATTCACCTCGTGGACAGTGTATGTTGCACTGTGTAAGTTTGGGCCATATATATCCTAGTACATCTACTTATAAGTCATGGTTTTATTCATTTTGTGGGTAACATGATACTCCATTATGCAATCGACGGGCTATCATATGTTGGAATGGGGTCCCCATATGTCCTTTGGACCACTAACGGACGAGATAACATGTGTAGTCCTGCATGCCTCAAATCCAATACTTAGATTGTTTTAGTACCTTAAAATTTTTGTTAGTTTGCCAACAATACTGTAGATTTCAATAGTGGAGTGCTTTTGACTTGCACTTGTAAGTTTTGAGTTACCGGCTACCAACTCAACGAGCTATAAAATAAGGCTCTTACCTCTCATTTGATCATTGGTTTATCGATTGATAGAGTATGTTCTCCCTCCTTGCTCTCATGCGATCTAAGGTGACTAGAAATTGAGACCAGTCTATAAGTTAGAGAGTCTGTCCAAATTTGAAGTATGCTCTCCCCCTACACCAAGTGGTGAACCCAGAGATCATAAAAGACTCGGTGATAAGATGGGTGAGCTAGTATTGTGTTACTCAATTCTCAGAAAGCTCTGTCAGTTCTAAGACCTTAAATGGTCAAAGAGTAACCTTCAAGAAAGCCAAAATTACGAGTGCCTCTTAACTTGTAGACCACAGACGGGGAAATTCGCGCCACACACAACCTTGTAGAACAAGGCAAGAAAGGAAGTGTGGGGGGGGGGAGAGCACACACGAAAGGGATCACAGAGGAAGAAGACATAAGGAACTTTGGAGAGACAGGGAGTCCCGAACAGTGGAGGAGAAAGAAAAACCTTCGTTCTAGACTTCCGTGGAGCTGGAAATAGGAGACTGAATCTCCAAGCATCGTGGTCTAGCTCGGGGGTGGCTAGTGGTAAATCCATCTGGATTCATTGAGCCTACGGTTGGGTGGAAAAGAGCACCCATCTCAGTAGTCTCAACACGACTGGTGTTTCTTGATAAGTGTTATGTCTTACATTTCGAACTGAATGCATGCTCATGTTTATACGCTCATGAATGTTTTCTGTATGGAAGTGTTTGCCTGTTTTTTGATTTGGAGGCAATGGATGCATACTTATACTTATATGACCATAATCGTTCTAGACATAGAATGAATAAGTTCAGGATACGAGTCTGTGCCCTGGAGAACGATCCCATCTACCTGGCTCGTGCTATTCATTGGCTTAATTTCCCGAAGGCACTTCTCTCGGAAAGTTTCCTCACACTCATGAGTCGGAGTAAGTCCCTTGAAAGGGCTACTATGATAGTAAAACCACGATTTTACCTTACCCCCTACCACAGAGTATATAGCTCGGCGATTTAGGAAGGCTTTAGTCAGATCACCAAACCTAGGGATAATTTACCCAGGAACCCTCGGGAGGATCTGTTGGAGCTCTATTGCCCGTCAACCTTAACCTTTAGATAGGCTGGAGGGTGGACTTGGCAATGTCCTGAAAGTCCTGAAGTAATTCAGAACCACCCATCGACACAGGATGCGTGGCAGTCGAGCATCATTTCGTTGACCCACGACTTGGAGTGGTCAACGGGTAGGATTGCACGAACTCACGATTCGTGAAATCGCGACGTGATCATGGTCGTTGATCGAGGAGTGATCTGGACCATCGGTTTAGCGTGAAGAGATTTCGGCATTTCGGCTTTTCGGCGTTTTGGCACCCGGAAGACCAAAGGGCAGGACCCCTCGTCTTCGCAAGTCGCGAAGTCCCGGTGTGCGAAACCCCGAAGCAGCTTAGCGGGAATAGTTTTCGGCATTTCGGCGTTTCGACACCCGGAAGACCAAAGGGCAGGACCCCTCGTCTTCGCAAGTCGCGAAGCCCCGGTGTGCGAAAACCAGAAGTAGCTTAGCGAGAATAGTTTTCGGCACCCAAAAGACCAAACGGCAGAACCCCTCGTCTTCGCAAGTCGCGAAGCCCCGGTGTGCGAAACCCCAAAGCAGCTTAGCGGGAATAGTTTTCGGCATTTCGGCATTTCGGCACCTGGAAGACCAAAGGGCAGGACCCCTCGTTTTCGCAAGTCGCGAAGCCCCGGTGTGCGAAACCCCGAAGCAACTTAGTATGAATAGGTTTCGGCTTTTCGGTGTTTCGGCACTCGGGAAACCATAGAGCGATAACCCTCGTCTTCGCAAGTCGCGAAGTCCCGTAGTGCGAAACTCTGAATCGACTTAGTGTGAATAGGGTTCGGGGTTTGGAGTTTGAAGAGTCGAAAAACTCAACCCCCTTGCTTTTCAAACTCCCGGTTACCAAAGTCCCAATACGGCTAGGACCGTCGAATCAGGGGAGAGACTCGCGGCCGTCGATCTCACCAAAGGTATGATTTTGGGGTTCAGGGTTTGAAGAGTCGAAAGACTCGACCCTCGTGCATCGCTGAGTCGCGAAGTGCGAAAGGCGCCTCTTGGCTTGGCCGGGGTCATAACCAATGATAACATGGAGGTGAAGCCTGCACTTGGTACCTGAGTTGTATGAGACGGGTTTTCAATGAAAGAACCAGCGGATTGGCTTAGGGAAGGTCCCGACAGGAAGGACTAGCCTGCGCTAGGACCTCGTAGGAACTCGGGGATTCTGTCCCTCAAGAAAAAGGAGAGAGAAAAAGGCGAAAAATCTATTATGTCGTAGTGGGTGTGTTACAAAGATCCTTATAATCTTTGTACATATTCTTTTAATATTTTATGTAGATTCACCTCGTGGACAACGTATGCTGCACTGTGTAAGTTTGGGCCATATATATCCTAGTACATCTACTTATAAGTCATGGTTTTATTCATTTTGTGGGTATCATGATACTCCATTGTGCAATTGACAGTCTGTCATATGTTGGAATTGGGTCCCCATATGTCCTTTGGACCACTAACGGACGAGATAACATGCGTAGTCCTGCATGCCTCAAATCCAATACTTAGATTGTTTTAGTACCTTAAATTTTTTGTTAGTCTGCCAACAATACTGTAGATTTCAATAGTGGAGTGCTTTTGACTTGCACTTGTAAGTTTTGAGTTACCGGCTACCAACTCAACGAGCTATAAAATAAGGCTCTCACCTCTCATTTGATCATTGGTTTGTCGATTGATAGAGTATGTTCTCCCTCCTTGCTCTCATGCGATCTAAGGTGACTAGAAATGGAGACCAGTCTATAAGTTAGAGAGTCCGTCCAAATTGGAAGTATGCTCTCCCCCTACACCAAGTGGTGAACCCAGAGATCATAAAAGACTCGGTGATAAGATGGGTGAGCTAGTATTGTGTTACTCAATTCTCAGAAAGCTTTTTCAGTTCTAAGACCTTAAATGGTCAAAGAGTAACCTTCAAGAAAGCCAAAATTACGAGTGCCTCTTATGAAATCGTGAACACATGTGTTTAGAAGTTGGAGTTTGTATTTGAATATTGAGTTTGTATCAAAGAAGGTTTTGATCCCGCTGTATACCTTATATCTATATCATCATTAATTTATAAGTATTATTTAAAATCATTTATAGGTATTATCTAAACTCATAATGAATAGAGATCAAATTATGAAATGAATTTGATCATTATAATAAAATACGATATGTACAAACAATTTCAACCTTCTACCTATTTCTAAGAGTATATACTTAGAGTGGATAATGCTCGTTACTAATAAAGACTAACAATATAGGTTAGATAACACTTTATAATATGAAACATTTCATATCTAATTGTTTATAACACAAGGTAGATTATAGTTAAGTTGAACACGACGTTCATAATGCTTGCATGTGGCTAACCCCTTCTAGAAAAGTTGCATTTCGTTGTATCTTTTACCTTGTTTCCTATTTTATGAAATATAAATTCCCATTTTGTTAAATATAGACTATTTGGATGGTTTCTTATGAAAGTTTTGTTGGATTCCAACAAGGGGTTGTCGAAAAAGGGTGTTTTATTGTATCTTTATCCTTCTTCCTATATTCCGCAACTTTCATTTTGTTTTCCATAGCATAGTTGGAATGTTGGTGGCAAAGGTTTTGTATGATTCCAATAAGGGATTGTTATAAAGGTGCATTTCATTGTATCTTCATCCTTATTTCTATCTTCCATAATCCAATGAGGGAATATCAAAAAGTTGGAATGATGGTTGTGAAAGTTTGTCAAATTCCAACGAGGGGTTGTCGGAAAGGTGTTTTTTGATGTATCTTTATCTTTGTTCCTATTTTCCACAATCTAGTTGGAATGATGCTCATAAATTTTTTGTCGAACTCTAGAAAGGGGTTTTTGAATACGTGCATTTTGTTGTATCATCATCCTTTTTCCTATGTTTGCATGCATTAAGGGAAATATGGAGGTGTGCTTGGGTTTATAACATGTGTGTACAAAATGTTTTATTAGAGACTCTATAATAGGATTTGACCACTGGGATATTGTCACAACAAGCACTCTGACTAGTTGCTATACCACAACCCTACCTATTATGAAATACTCAAACCTTAAGGAAAACATGGGGATGGGCTAGGTCACCGTCACAAAAAGTCTTCTAACATGTCACTAGATTATAGCACGAAAAACTACAAAAATGGCAAGCCTTAAACAAAACACAACAACAAGCTTGGGTTCGTAATATGTGCATACATGTTGACCTCCCTATGTTATAGGTTCAACCCCTACCTCTAGGAGCTTATGTGGCTAACTAACATACTAGATCAACCCATGGGAATGAACCCTAGTCAAGGTATTTAGTGAAATCCATGAGATTTGTTTATTAAGGGTGTGAAACTCCCTGCTCCCTATTGTTATTTCCATACTTGATGGGCTTAAAATAATGGCAAGCTTTAAGGGGAGCATATGGGTGTAGACTTAGGTTCATAATATGTGCATGCAGGTCATCAACCCTTAGTGTCATAAGTTTAATGCTTGTCTTTAAGTGTCTCTATAACTATCTCAAGTTGCCAGAACATCAAAGTAAGTTAATCTTGTAGAAAAATTACCCTTTTTCCAACCACAAATCTCACAAGAATCCAATAGAAATTTCAATCATGATAAAGTTTCAACATGATCTAACTTTTATCCTTGGTGGAACAATACCCCTGAAATTTTGTCTAATTTTTAATCAAATTACCAAATTTTCTATATTACCAAATTGTCCTAGTTAGAAAAAAATATACTATATAATTAGAAAGCTCTCCAAAACATTACATAAAAATAAAAAAAACTTAGTCAAAATAATAAACAAAGTTAATAAAAATTAAAACTCAAAAAATGTAAAACTCTTCACTTCCTTATGTTCAAACCAAACTTGTTAGACAAGAGGCTAATTTTAATTAAACAACTTTTATGAATGGTTTTTCAAACATAACTATTAGAAAGAGAAATCAAGAAAAAAAATGATTAAAATCTAAGATAACTTTTCAAATTTTCACTTCCTTATGTTCAAACCAAACTTGTTAGACAAGAGGCTAATTTTAATTAAACAACTTTTATGAATGGTTTTTCAAACACAACTATTAGAAAGAGAAATCATGAAAAAAAAATGATTAAAATCTAAGATAACTTTTCAAATTTTCAGGTGTGAGCTCAAATTGAATTAAAATGTTTTTTAACAATAGATTTGAAGATTTAATTAAGTTAAAATTACTAATAAAATTATGATTTATAATTTTATATAAATCATAATTTTATTAATAATTTCATTATTAAATATAAATGTGAAATATATGTATATGTCAACTTATCTTTTTCAATGTTGACTAAACATCTTTTTTCTTGTTATTAATAAAATAATATATATATTTTTTATCTTATTACTTTTACTTTAACATTTCCTCTTAACTTGCACTTATCATGAAAATGGTTAAAATAAAAAATCCACACAAATTAAAAAATATCTTACATCCATTCTACATAACCCTCTCATATCCATTCATTCTATTAGGTAGAACTCAATATATGAAGAAATGATTACTCCCTTCTTCTTTTTTTTTCTTCCCTTTTAAAGATATTATGATTACTCCATTTTTCTTCTTCTTCCCTTTTAAAGATATTATGACCTTTGTTGCTTGTCTTTAGCTTCTTAGAAATGAATCATATCTCAATTGGACCTTTGACCTTTGAACCCACTCAATTTTTTAATAATTTATCAATCATTTAAAATTGCACCATTTATTGGGTAAAACTCAATATATGAAGAAATTATTACTCCCTTTTTTTTCCCTTTTTAAAGATATTATGGCTAAGATATTATGGCTAGAAATGGATCATATACCAATTATACCTTTCACCTTTGAGCCCACTCAATTTTTGAATAATTTATCAATCATTTAAAATTGCTAATGAGGGCATTTTATCCACCTAATTGTTTTTTAAGTGGAACATCTAGAAGAATAGAAAGTCAAAATTGTATCTTTATAAGTTTTTAGAAGCTCCGGTTGCTTCCACAATATTAGCGCTTTCTTTTGAGATCCTATCAAAATTGAATTTGATTTATTCATTTTGGAGGTTGTGAGTTTGTAAAGTTTTCCTTCCATATATTTATTAATAATAAAATATAAATTAAAAAGAAATTGATTATATTTTTAAATAATTTTTTATATTTCTAATATTAAATTATTTATTTAATATTTTTATATAATTTTGACATTTTCAATATTAAGAGATTAAATATAATTAGAATTATTATTTTGATGTTAACAAGTAATTGTTAATTGGGTTTTGTTTGTGTGATCTTGGGATGGAGTGTTATTCTTTCCACCCATGGTCTATTCTCATTAATGACATGTTGAGTTCATATTGATAATATTGTTGTAAGTACTTGGGGGTTTTCCCTGGGAGTTGTTACCTAGAAAAAAAAAAAAGCAGACAATAATAATGAATAGTACTTTGGATATGTTTGTTGTATTTAACGTTAGCGAGGAATATAATGTTAAAGAAAAAAAAAATGTGGTCATAGTAACACATATACATGACACCAAACTTTGAAGCATTACATTATATTACACATAATAGACACACACACACACACAAGATAAGAAACAATTGTCATCCAAGAGTTCAACCTAGCTTCTCATGACTACTATGGTTCATAACAAGGTCACGACATGCAAGTTTAAAAGTAGCTTCTTTGTAATAGTAAAAAGACACTAAAATGCATTCGTGGAGAACACAAGAATGAATTTGAGGAACTTATAAATTCCATGAAAAATTAAAAGACGTGCCAATATTTTCAATATGTCATTTTCCATATATACTTAGTAAAGTGGAAATATGAGACAAAAATACAATGGAATACACAACCTTTGTTCCAAAGAAAACCCTCTATGCTGTCAAATAATTCCTAAATATATATAATAAAATCTTACTAAAAAACATTAATTGAAAATGCTAAGTTTAAAGCCATGTGATGTAAGTATTTCAGAAACACAATTTTTCACATAGTTCTCACAACGTACATAACCTAAATGCTATCTCCTACATGAGGCGTGATGCTTGCCTTCCAATTTAAGTTGCTAGCCATGGTATTTCTTATACTAGCCTAGATATTTGTTTTGCACACTACACATGGTGACATTGAGGTTCATTTGCCTCTTCATATGTTTCATGTATCCATTGTTGTTGCATCCTTCTAAGTTATTCCTTGATATTAACATTATTCAAAGTTGTCTCTTCATATTCACACAACTCCTTCTCTATTAGAAAACCAACTAGCCATGGTGGCATGATATATTTTGATGCCTTGCACTGTTGTGGGAAGAGTGATCTAAAATATAGAAACTCAACATTGAAATGAATGTATAAATGAATGACCTTTCATGAAAGATCTTTTATATTTAGGCATATCTTCATCATTTATGGCTTTATATTGCCCTAAATAAATGACATATGGATAGGATAAATACCACAAATGTAACATACCCAACCCCCTAATCATCATTAGGCCGGTGGGGCATACAAAATTCCTCTTCATAACCATCACTCTAATTTTGATTTTGAGCTCATGAGCCAATTATGCTCTCTAAGATCTTTCCAATGACTATAATTATGTTCAATTATGAGCTCTAGGAAAGAAGTTAAGCCCCTTTAAAGTTCCCTAGGAATTTTTCTTATGATGACATCACTCTATCCACGTATACTTACTTCACATGTGATAACTGGTGTCACTGGTCCATTGTCGTCCAAGTGGACCTATCTTGCACCTGCTTGATGATATGTCCTGTTGTTATACTGAAAAAAACGGGCCTTTAGGCTTTCAAAACCCACTAGACTTTGGAAATCCCCCAACAAAAACTCCAGTTGCAAGTCTTCACGAGTTCATCCGAAGTCCAAATCTTGCAACACTATACGATTCCCCCAGAAGCCTATCAGACTCTCTTTATCGAGCTTCCACCGTCGGGATGTCCATCTTACTGTGCCTCATGGATCTTTTTGAAGTCTGCAGTCCGAAGACTATCGAGTTATCCTTTCTTTCCATACTCTTGCCTTTCCAAAATACAAAGGCTAGAAGGCTATCGAGAAAATCTTATCAAAGAAGAACAACTTACCAAGTTCACGATTTTCCATGAATATGAAGACCGATGCACTGTCAGACTCCCCTTCCTTCAAACTTACACTGTCAGAATGTTAATTTACCACGCCTCATGATTTCTCCCGAAATACAAAGTCTGATACATTGTCGAACTCTTCCATTAGGGAAAACTTCGCTTTACACCGCTAAAAGATCTTCTTGAAACCCAACTCTCGATAGAATGAATGGCCCACATTCATCGATTTCGTCGATGAATGATCGAGATTAACTCTCGATATTTGATCTATTCCTCTTGTCACTTACCAATGGAAACCACGGGCCCTACCTATACTCTGTTGTTTTTTCTTCGTATGAGATATGATCGATATATTATTACAATGATGAGTGTTCCATATATAGCGAACATATGGTGACCATCCATGAAAGGATGCGTCCCTTGAATAATCAATAACTATTTATTATTATCATTTACTTATTATATATGATATTTAATAATCAATAATTATATTATTAATTATTATTCTAAGAGAATGTCTTCCCGATGTTGTCCAAACATCAACACTTCCTCTCATCGAGGGAGACATTCTGCATCATGCCAAGATTGTCTTTGAAGTATACAAACTTCACCCTAGACTCATGACACTTGTTTGTCAATCTTGGGAGACGTCTCTCTCCCACCTGAACTGAGGAGAAACTCCTTCTGCGACTCTCCCTCTGCGTCAATTAACTCTCTCTAAGATCGGGCTCACTCTGGGTCTACATGTAATATCATATAGAATCTTGAGTCTTTATTATTCCTTGTCAAATCACCAAGGCTAGGACAAAGACCACACCAAGATCTTTCACCAGAAGTACACACATGTGAGTGAATGTCAGCCTAATGCTAACTAACATGTGGAAAACACTTCAAGCACCTCGAGTCCATATTATTCCTTGTCATGATCAAGGAAGGACTACGTCTGGGCCCATTTACCACAAGTTCACCTTTATGATAAATGTATCCTATCTCCCTTGGTCTGCAACCCAATCTAGAAGAAGGTCTGACCGATGCTAAAACATCAACATTCCCTCTTAGCTAGGGAGGTATCTTTCCATAGTAGTACACAACCATTGTCCAGAGACACACAGTATCCACCAGTGGTAAACAACCACCATAGTAACAAAAGGTTTGTCACACATGGCACTCCATGTGGGCTTCTAGAGGCTACTCCCTCCAGGAACAGTTAGGGTCAACTCCCCATAGTGTGTGACGTCAAGGTCAACTCCTTTGTCATGTCCTCATGTGCTCTCCACAAGGGACGTTGGGATATAAGCCCAAACACACTTATCCCTTCTCGAATAAGTGTCCTCACAGATCAACTCAACTCAATTCACAGAGGAGTACGATATGGAGAATGTATGTCACACATGGCACTCCCATGTGGACTTCTAGAGAATACTTTCTGTAGAAACACTAGGGTCAACTCCCCATAGTGTGTGACATCAAGGTCAACTCCCTTGACATGTCCTCATGTGCTCTCCACAAGGGATGTTGGGCTATAAGCCCAAACACACTTATCCCTTCTCGGATAAGTGTAATCATAGATCAACTCAACTCAGTCACAAAGGAGTACGATCTGGAGAATGTCTCAGGAAGATGCAAACATCAACACTCCCTCTCAGCAAGGGAGGCATTCTCTGCCACGCCAATTCTGTCACAGAAGTACTTGAACTTCGTCCTGGTTTGGTAAGAACATCAACAACCTGCTCATCTGTAGGAAGGTAATGCACCAATACTTCCCTCCTCTGCACCATGTCTCGGATGTAATGGTACTTGATCTCAATGTGGTTCGATTTGTCATGAAACACTAGATTCTCTAAGATCTTCACACAACTTTGGTTACCATAATGAATAATGGTGGAAACTAGCACATGTTAAAATAAATCTGCAAGGAGCTTGCAAAGCCACACTGCTTCACGAAATGACATACTTAATGGAATGTACTCTACTTATGTTGTGCTCAAAGCCACAAAAGTTTGTTTCCTACTACACCAGGAAACCATGGAAGATCCCAAAGTGAAGCAACACTCGAAGGTGCTCTTTCTATCCATTGCGCTCCCTGCCCAATCAAAGTCAATATATTCCTGCCATATCATATCAATACTGGAAGTATATCTCAGACCATATCCAACTGTGCCTCGCAGGTATCTCAACACATGCTTCGCAGCAATCCAGTGTGTCTATCTCGACTGACTCATAAAATGGCTAAGTGCACTCACTGCATAGAAAATATTTGGTCTGGTGTTAACCAGATACATCAATGATCCAATCAGTTGTATGTACAGAGTGAGATCAATTTCGTCAGAATCGGAAGAAGACACACTTAGTTTCATCAGATTTTTCACCATTGGTGTAGCCACGGGCTTCAAGTTCAACGTCCCAAACTGTTAGGGACCTAACCCCTCACATAGGTAGAATAATATATTTCCATGTAATAAAGGTCAATATTAATAAGGCCTAGCAATAAGGAAGAATAAGTCCAATGTAAGAAGACCTAATAGAAGCTTCCACTTCTAGAAGGATCTTCCTCTAGATGGTTCTTTTGATAGACATATTAAGTATAAATAGGAGTCGAGGGTATGAGAACTTTAGTCTTGGATATTATTGTAATAGATCTCTGCTTTGCTGAAGGTTTCCCCCTCGAAGAGGCAAGTGAACATTGCTCTCAGTAATCAAAGTGTTATTTTTGGTGTTATTCTGGTATCATTTTGGTATTATTGTGGTGTTGCTCTGGTTATATTGTTGTTTATCTGCCATTTCTAGCTATTTATTTCCGTTTTGCATACTTTTTTATATTTGGAATATTACAAGTGGTATCAGAGCACCTTCCTCGGCAGAAAATTGTGGGTTAATTTTTTTTCAGGGTAGAGACGTATTCCAACGTCTTTAAGCTACAAAGATTTATCGTTACGTGCATAAAACCACGATCGGGGATTCATACATGCAGGAAATACAAGTGGTACTTAAGCGCACATCTGTTGGCCACCCTTGTAACCCTTGTTGGTATCCCTTCGAGTGGTAGCGCATTAGACAACACCTGTATACGAATTGACCTAGATCTCCTAAAGCCCTCCATAGATAAACCGATCGATCACCTGACTGCTATATTGCCACCAAGAACAACACTCGGGAAGATACTCTCTAGTACCTGGGTAGTCGGGTACTATGGCTAAGGGCACAGTCTAGCTTCCTTAGTTGGTGCCCTGAGATATTGGGTTGAGTACTACTATTGGACCTCGTACATATATCAGAGAGCTATAGCACAGGGAAAACCCTTGAATACCTAACCCTTGGGATGAAAACAAAAATAGAACAAACAAGATCTATTGCAGTGCAACTGTGTCTCTTGCATTCGAGTTGCAAAATTACTACACATTTCTTCCTGTTTAGCATTTGGGCATTTCATCACTGCAGTATTATTCAGATCGGAGTATAACTCCACATGAGTAAAAAAAAAAACCGAGTCTGGATCCTGTTGGCACCATTATTTGAGACCTATTTTGTTGGATTTCTCTCTTCGCCCTTACCACAGTCATACCTATCATTTTTCAGCAACTTTGTTTTCTTATGGACTCAACCCCCTTCCAACACCCTTATTTGGGCTTTACCCCATTGGATTCAACTCGTCGCCCTGATCGTTGTGATACACTTCACCCATAACCCATTTTCTGTGTGGTCCCACCCACCCTTTTTCATGTTCCCTCATCATCATGGCCCATACTCGTAGCCATACTTTTTTATATCTGGAATATTACATAAACTTCTTCAATATCTCAACTGTGTACTTCCCCTGACTCAAAAAGATCTCATCAATTCTTTGCCACACCTCTAGTCCCAAGAAGTAGTGCATCATACCAAGGTCCTTCATCTCAAACTTAGAGGCCAACACATACTTGCATTCAACAATAAGGATCTTTGTACCGGCGAGGAATAAATCATCAACGTAGAGGACCAAAATCAGGGACTCACCATTAATAGTTTTGTAGTAAAGGCTAGGATCAACAACACTTTTGTTGAAGCCCAAAAATCATCAAGTGTCCATCAATCCTTGCAAACCAAGCTCGAGGTGGTTGCTTGAGTCCATACAAGGCCTTCTTCAACCTGCACACATGAGACTCCTTCTCATGTGTCATGAAACCAACTGGCTGCTTGATGTATACTTCTTCCTCAATCTCTTCATTTAGAAAGGTTATCTTTACATCCATCTGATGTACTCTCCAACCCATGGATGTTGTAGGGGAAATAATCATCTGGATAGAAGTGTATCGAACAATAGGAGAAAATGTCTCCTCATAATCTATTCCCTCCACCCGAGAGAATCCTCTAGCAACAAATCTCATTTTGTGCCTCTCGATGCTCTCGTCAACTGTGTGTTTGATCTTGTAGATCCATTTGGAAGTCACTACATACTTCCCCTCAGGTCTCAAAACAATATCCCACAGATCATTCTTCATGATGGATTGATACTCCTCCATCATGACATCTCTCCATACTGGATAACTATTTTCCTCCTCATAACATGAAGGCTCAAAATGAATGATGTGGCTTATAGTTGTGGCATATCATGAATATCTCTAAGGTCTCTTGCTCACTCGGAAGGTACCACGAGGAGCTGCATATCCTTCTGCCTCTTGCAGATTCTGACGAGCCCATGTAGGTCTCTTCCGACCTACTGCAATATCTCTGGGAACATCAACTGGAGCTACATGATCAACGAGATCAATTGGATCAATTGGATCAATCTCCATGTGAGATCCTCTAGATCTCTTAAATGATACCTCCTCCTCAAAGGTAACATCTATGCTCACCTCAATCTCTCTCTGACCTGGGATGTAGATCTGGTATGCCTTTGAAGACTCATTGTACCCCACAAATGTACCCTTTCTGCCTGAAGGGTCTAGCTAATCCTTTTCTCCTTAGGTACATGAATGTACATTGGACACCCAAATATCCCGAAGTGTCCAACCTCATGCTTCACTCTGGTGAAGGCCTCCTCGGGTGTCATGTTCCTCAAAGTCTTATGAGGACTTTTGTTATGAACATACATTGCAGTCATGGATGCCTTTGCCCACATCAACATAGGTAAATGTTGATCATGCTAAGTCATCTTGTACCATACTTGATATATTGAGGTTCCCTCATGAAACCAGTGTCTCGGGAAGCTAAAGAACATCAACACTCCCTCTGGAGATGGAGGTGACCCCTCCTCTATCTCTGCTCCCTTTGACACTTAAGGTATCTCTTCCTGCTTCTATGGAGGTAACTCAATCTTTGCTCTCTCTAGATGTAGTACCACCTCCCTCTTTGGGAGTGCCTCTACATACATTGGAACGGTTGCCATGCCTGCTTCCTCAACATCTCATGGCTTGACTCATGTATTGGGACTGCTACACATGCTCCCTCTGAGTCTCATAATGTGTTTACCTCCTCTACTTGATCTACCATAGTTGTGCTATAATCGGTCTTGAATCGCTATATCCATGATCATTGGAATTGTCTCTACTATCTGGCATGGTTTCGTCCTAGGAGGTACATTGCTCCTAAAGACTTTCTGTCTTTGAGCATCATGTATGGAAATGTCTCTCCTTGATATCATGTTGGAAGGTCTTTCCCTCCATGTTTGCCTCCTGCAACCGTCATTATGGCTCCTTCTTAGAGCTATTACTTGTCACCTTCCCGGAACAAGAAACAAGAACAACAAAAAGTATCTCCTAGAGGAGATCAATTTATCTTGTGCACAACTATATACAATGACCATCCAAATAATATGTCTTCTATTATGACCAACACACATCCATCATATACTTGATGTCATACGAATACCAACACACATCCATCATATACTCGATGTCATACAACTACCAACACACATCCAGTATATACTTGATGTCATACGGCTACCAACACACATCCATCATATACTCGATGTCATACAACTACCAACACACATCCATCATATACTCAATATCATATGGCTACCAACACACATCCAACATATACTCGATGTCATACATCTACCAACACACATCCATCATATTCTCGATGTCATACGGCTACTAACACACATCCATCATATACTTGATGTCATACGGCTAACCATGTTGATTTTCTAGTGTTAAATTAAACAAGCACAATTTTCCGCAAGTGGTAATTACTTCCAATGATATACGATATTACTTTAGTAAACACTAGAACATCACTAAGTAACTCGGAAAATTTCAACTTCTTAGTCTCTTCCTTAGATCACTTATCCCACATGTGAGACAGAAAAAATATGTGTGTCTATTGTCGTGTCTTTCAAGTGTCTTTTTATAGTAATATTAGATTGATCCAAAAAAGACATTTCTCTTTGAAAAATTAAATTTAAAATTTAATTAAATTTTCTTTCTTATAAATTGTTGGTGAATACCTCCATAACTACCCAAAGATTAATTTGGTTATAATCCATCCACATAACATTTGACTTTGTTAAATTGTTCCTCCATAATTCATGCCATTCTTTGCATAAATATAGGTAGAAGTAAATATGCACTACATTTCTCATATTTAGGTAGTTAGACATTTTTACTAGAAATTATTGTCCACCATAATTTATGGAATTCTTTCTATAATTTAGGTAGGAGTAAAAAGTAAATATGTTGTACATAGAGATTGTAACAACCCCATAAATTTAACACTCCCAACATTTTACTCTACTCTCATTTTCCTGGGCCCTCCCGTGAAGGAGTCAAGCCCAGTCTCTCTCTGATACAATGTTGTTTTTTCTTCATATGAGATATGATCGATATATTATTACAATGATGAGTGTTCCATATATAGGGAACATATGGTGACCATCCATGAAAGGATGCGTCCCTTGAATAATCAATAACTATTTATTATTATCATTTACTTATTATATATGATATTTAATAATCAATAATTATATTATTGATTATTATTCTAAGAGAATGTCTTCCTGATGTTGTCCAAACATCAACATACTCGACTGCCACGTGGAAATTTGTGACTCGTCTGTCCTTACAACGTGTACCCAATGACGGGTCTCCACCTGTCACTCTGCTAACATGGCACTTACATCACCATTTGCTGACATGGCATTATTATCTGCATCTGGCCCTTTCGAGACAACATGGTCATCCTATAGATTGAATGGTCGACCATCATGCCGACCAACGATCCAGATCAACACAGGCTCCCAAGTTGTATGATATTTAATGGAGCCCCATGATTTCGACAGATCTAATGACCTAGATCTATTAATTCTAACAACCCACAATCTTTTTGGGCTCTAAGGTGCATGACATTTAGTTTGGTCAGGCGAACCTCTTCGGAAATGCAAAATCACCACTAGAATTTTTGAACGGATTCTCCTGAAAACACTTTCCCAAAGGATCCAATGGTTGGGGACTTCCCGATCTAACGGTCTATATCATTTTTGGGCTTAAAGTTTTGCAAGGTTTAATGTGCCCAAAGTGTCCGAACAACCTTCCTCAATCCAACTTCCAATGATCGACCAATACTTGACATTCAAATAGAGGCTATCAGGATCCCCTTCTTTGGAAATATTTCCCAAACTGGGCCCTCTCGACTGTTGATCTCCGACCGACGATCGAGATCAATTCTCATTTCCTGATGCACGGTCCAGATTTATCCTTGGCACTTGGACTTATAGAGTCCACCGTCACAACCCACCACCATGGTTGTGCCACTGAGGAAATCCACGTTGTTACTGCCACATCACTGACACGTGGCTCCATGTCATCGTGATGTCACTAACCTCACAGTTATGTTGGATCATGATTCTGCAACCGAATCCAATTTTCCTAATAAGGCCTGTGTAGGACTCTACTTGTTCCCGCCGACTCTGCAATCCTTTCAGGTTTCTCTACAATACATTCCCTGCACATAGGCAAGTCATGCCAATTCACAGGGTTGATAGCCATATGCCTTAGGTTACTTCTGCATGCATTCAATAACATAGTAACCAATATGGAAATGAACTTAATTACACAGGACAAATTACATAATCATACATTCATTCATTATGTCCATAAATCCATGCAAACTCGGGAATGCAAGATATGCACACCTCATTCAAAAAATTGACATACATAAGGTATTGTGAGCACTTATATGATCATAACCTGCAATCCAAACCAAATTGACTGAGGGTGAGTGCTTTTCCACCCAATCATAGGCTCAGATGCACTAACCCTTTCTACAACTAGCCACCCTTGTTCCAGACCATGTTACCACCAGGGGATTATTTATCTTCTCAAAGAAATAATTCATAGTGTGAAGGCCACTCTCTGTCAAAACTACCACTGGTTGAAACCCTCCAATACCCACCATGCCCAGGGCCTCCATAAGGTTTCTAGGATGCTTTTCCAGCTAGATTCTCTCAGCATACACGACTCCCTTCCATTACTCTGTGTGCATCAAGCTCTCAACCCTCTCACTTCGAGTTGGGTTCAAGGTTCTCTGTCTAGCCTCATGAGATCTCTTTATTTGTTTTCACAGCTCTATAAACCTCTATCTCAGTATCCCATTCCTTCCATTCCAACACGAGCTCTGTCTCTCAAATTCTCTCCACCCAAACTGTCTTCCCTACCTCTCGTGTGTCCCTTCCTTTCTTTTCCAAGAAGGTTCTCGACTTGCACTTCTCTTCCTTCTGTCAGAAGGAACTCGTGGGTCAACCTTGGTAATTGAGATGGGTACTTGTTGTACGTTGGTTGACAGTCCTCTATACTTCCATTCATTGTGGGTGGTTGGTTGTTCAACTACCAACCCCCTCTCATTAACCGATTTCCTTTTAAGTTAGGAAAAAGGGAATTAACTGATTATTCCCAAAAATAGTTTAGCAAGGTGGTTTGGGTTCTCAAGCATGATGAATCCCCTCTATGCCCCTTCACTATTCCCTCTTGTGGCATCATGGCCAGTACTAGTGCTCCACCCTTCAGTCAGTTGGTTGGATTTATTTATTAAACAATTAATACATTTACAATGTTTAGATTACCATGGCATGGTAATAATATCTCTATCATGAGATAAGACCATCACTAATTCTAATTTATTACAAATTGATCAGAAGATTAAAATGGGCATGTTACAACAAAATGGAAACTAGTTAAGTTGCTATGACTTTCTATTAAGAGGAACATATATCAACTAATAAAATATATACTACAACTAAATAGGATTTAAGAGTAGCACATCTCAAATAAAAATGGCGAGTTGTGTTACATATCATGTTTGATAATCTCTTCGAGGCTAGATTTAATGAACAGTTTCCCACCATTAAGGTAAGGTGAGTTAAGGGAAATTGGAATCCACATAGAGGTTCTATCAGATTAAATATGTGCTCAACATACAAATCATAACTCTTTCATTTGAACTTAGATTTGTCTTTCAATTGCAATATAAAAACAATGTTGCCATTTATAATTTCTAGTTGAAAAGACAAGAATGTTAGCATTGATTAGCCAGGAGCTTGTAGACATGACATAATATTCTAAAATATCCTAGATGCATTCTATCTTGACAACATACAAAAGGAGAAAAGGTTATGATTGTTCCATTCTACATTAGATAGAGATATGGATAGAATCTACAAGTCTACAAGTCGGGACTAATGAAAAAACTCCAAAACCTATTGCTTCACCAGCTTCACATTGAAAAAGTATCCTTTGGAGATGTTGCATTCCCTTCTTGACCTCTAGCCTATTGCTTCACCAACTTCACATTGAAAAAGTATCCTCTGGAGATGTTGCATTCCCTTCTCGACCTCTAGTAGTGTCTTACCTTGAAAAACTTTGTTCCCTTTACACTAGCCACACTTATCCTCATCAATGATTGTATTTCTTGCACCATCAAATGTTTTCAAAGATAATTATTTGAATCATTATTTCAACATTAAAATACACATGACATATCAAATCTTGTTATTTGAATCATTATTCTATCATTGAAATACACATCATATCACCAAGATTGTTACTTAAATATCAATATGCATTTAATGGAAATATGCATCAAATGCCCAAACTAGTTATTGAATCATTAGTAAGTATTCAATTTATTCCTTAATGGAAACATAACTTGAAAACACATTGCCCAACTAACAGAAAGAAAAAATAAAAATAAATAAATAAATAAAAATAAAAATTTAGAAAACCAAATACATATAGCAAAGATTTAGGTAGAGCATGTCAAAAATAAAATAGTTGGACAAATACATGAACCTCTACAATCAATGAAAACATGCTGCATTTATTGTATCTGTTGAAAAGTCAACAAGAAACATGTGTCTAATTTATTTTTCCCTTAAATAAATTGGACAATAAATATTAATCTATTATTTCATTCATAACTGAGTGAGTTGGATTTGTAACAGAATCATAAGTGTAGTTAAGTGAGTTAAG
>ML809458.1:109898-131807 GCA_009831015.1 Picea engelmannii | reverse complement strand
TTGGATTAGAGTTTTGTATGAGATTGTTTCATGATTCATGATATACATAATATATGATAGTGGGGTTTTTAGCTTTACGCTTTCCCGGTAAAACTTCTGTGTTATGTGTTCTTGATATTTCACTTTGTGATTGTGGTTGTGATTGTGGTTTAATTTTCCGCAAGAATAATAGTAGAAGCGATTCTGTATTTAACAGTGGCGTATAATTGTTAGATCAGGAGAATCGCAGGAAATACTTAATTTGTATTGAAATTTCTACAGTATCATCCTATGAGTGAGTTCTCTCATAAACACCTTCATACTAGCACCTTGGTATCCCATACATACATAATAAACATTTTTTTTAGCCCCACATTCAAGCTAATATGAAGACAATAGAGAAGTGCCATAATCATATTGGCTTTTACATTGAGCATTTCATGCCAAATATAGATCTAAGCAAAGCAACACTATTGAATTTTATATATACAATCAGACACTATTGAATTTTATATATACAATCAGATTGCATTTATATACATGAGCTATTTTCCTACTATGTCTATAGTTTGATGTAAGAATTGTAAACCTTTTAGTCATAATTTTACCCATCTTAAAAGAATTTGGAATGTTGATAAACTTAATACTTTAAATGCACTAAAAAAATTTGCCCAATGAGTTGCAATTGAACGTAATGATCTACATTGAACATTAAATCTATTAAAGTGAAAACCAAATTTAAAATTCAAAAGGATTTGTAATCCTACACATGAACTAGTAGCATCACACTATTTCTATGTGCATAACAATATTAGGAGAAGAATGACAATATAAGAAAATAGGTAAAATAAAATACAAAAGGAGGCTAGTTTTTAAGTTGTAATGTGTTAGAAATCACACTATTTCTATGTGCATAACAATATTAGGAGAAGAATGACGATAACACCAAATTTAAAATTCAAGAGGATTTGTAATCCAACACTTGAACTAGTAGCATCACACTATTTCTATGTGTATAACAATATTAGGAGAAGAATGACAATATAAGAAAAGAGGTAAAATAAAATACAAAAGGAGGCTAGTTTTAAGTTGTAATGTGTTACATTTATTTTTTCCAATTTTAAGTGCATTTGTAGTTTTGTTGTTGTGATGCAATTGTTTGCATAGACATATAATTCCTATCCATTTGATATAACAGTGACCAACACATTGTCACCATCGGTATTGGGTAACATGTACTAACAAACATATGGTCTATAGTAAAATCTTAATCTATTGTTGATGCACTAATGGTAATCCAAGAGTTATAATGAAGAAAAAAGTATTTTTGCATTGCATGAATACAATGTAAAGAGGATATACAAATGTAACAATGTTTCCTCTCATAACTATGCAAATATTGATTTAGTCATAACTTCCTCTCAAAACTATGCAAATATTGATTTAGTCATAACTTCCTCTCAAAACTATGCAAATATTGATTTAGTCATAACTTTTACCTTGTAAAACAAAAGCCAAGTTATGTTATACAATGCAACAAGTAACAATAACATATGATCTCATTTTTCAATGAAATTGTCAACATCTATTACAAATTGAACTAGATACAAAAAAATTTGGATTGCCTATGTGATTTGCATTGGTTATTTCAACAAGGAATGCATAATGTGATAGAAGATGCATATTTTAAAAAAAGTTACATGATATTGTCCAATAAGGCCAAACATGTCCTAGAATGAAAATACTTGAAATTAGGGGAAAATGTAGGCAACAAACTAACACCCAATCATTTAAGAGAGTACATGTTGCAAATTCTGAATCCCAAATTGTTTCATTTTTCAATATCTTTTGGAAAACATATGCTTTTCACCATTTGCATGCTGAGATAAGAATCCCATTGGTTTATCATGAGGATTGAGTTGAATGAATAAGGCAATGAGCATATAACCAAAATCAAAACCAAAACAACACCATGGAAACTAAAGACAACTTGAAAGGGGTAACCGACATTTTTTCCAATTTCCTTTTGATTTAAAATAACACAAACTCTTCTTGATACCAAACAAAATTACTATGATTATGAATACCTGTGTACGAAAACCAAAAAATGATTTAAAGCAATACTTAATGTACAAGTAAAAAGGTGATGATGATACAAGCTTAAAGAAAACCAAAACATAGCTAAATAAATGTAAGACTAGGAATCATTCAAACTAAACAAATTTTATTTGACTATGCAACAACAATCATTTTATTCCAAATTTGGTGGGATTAAATTGACCAAAACAATTACATGATGGTGCCTCATAGAGTAGGAACATGGAAATCATATCAAAAGGAAATTTTGTAGACATTATTTGAAATAAAAAAAGTTTCAACAAAGCAAGAAGATTTAATGTAAGCAAATCAAATCAAGAAACCAAGAAAATTTGATACAAGTTCTTACTATTAAAGAATTGCAAGGAAATCAAAAAGAATTGTGAGATTAAAATTATCATGGGAAGATATCTTTGGCTCAAAACCTAACATTTAGAAACCTTTAAATGTTGAAAAGGATGCATTAGGAGGACCATCTCAATGTGAGGTTGAGCTAGTTCAAATTAAGGGGAATGTGCTTTATATATTTAAATACCTCGAATCTTTCGTTGGCTATCATAGTTAAAAGGAAAGGCATAAACACTTTGAGAGGGTTTTCAAAGTCAAACTTAATGGAATATGAAATATCCTATGAAACTTCTTACCGGAAGAAATGTTCAAGTCCAAAGAAAACCAAAACTAAGCGAAATTGATACAAGATTGAGCATCAATTAAAAAAGATCATAATTCAAAGTAATTCAACACTATTTTGACTATGCTACAACAACCATTGCATTCCAAAAACAACATGATAATGTTGGGATCCTTCCTAAGGGTGTCAAGATGTCATGGGGTGAAGGGTCTATTAGAGTAATAAAAATATAAGCCATTTAACATAAGGTGGATAAGGTCCACCATGTTTGTTATTATTAAATGAGGTTCATTATGGTAGTTAGTATTGAATAAACGTAATATGGCAGCCTCATTAAAGAGGGTCCACTAGGTAGTTACAAGGTTGTTATGTTTAGGGTTATATTGTTAGCTATAAATAAAAATTGAGTCCTCCTTATGAGAATTATGGAGTTTATTGTATTTGGAGCTTATCTCATTGAGAAGTCACCCAACCTTACGAGGCAAGTGAACAAGAGTGGATTCCTTCCATAAAAGGATCATTATAAGGTGTTTCCCTACCTTAAGGGTATTTTTATGTAGTCAAGTAAAGGGGATTTTCTTTCTTAACCTTGGATATCTTGTATGTGATATCATTTTTAGATCTAAAATAATTAATAATTGGTTAGGGGCAACAGGTGCAGGTGGGATTCTTTTTTATCCCAGAGGAAATACTTTGCTTCAATACACCAGGGGCTTGGGGACAATGACAAACAACATAACAAAAGCATACACTTTGTATCTTGGTCTTAAACTAGCAAGATATTGTTGAATCCCCCAACTTATAGTCTTTGGCGATTCAATGATAATAATTAAGGATGTCATCAACAAAAACTCCTTGGAAAATAATCTCTTAAGTGGCATCCTCCAAAGAATTACCACCTTAACTCAGGAATTCGAGGAAATTAGACTCTACCATGTAAAAAGGAACCTAAAGCCCCGAGCCGTGCTTATGGAAAAGGATGGATCAAGAATGCTCCTAGGGGATGTTTTTTTAAATAATGAGAGGGGGTCTCTCCCCATCCCCCAACCCTCGGTTATCACATGTCTTGTCAACAAATGTAATGCACATGTACCTTAGGGTTCCCTCATATGAGCAAAGGGAGATCATAGAAAAGCAAGGAGTAATGAGGCTTGTGTGATGTCTTCTCCAAGCTCGCGAGGTTCAAACTTCATATGCAGTTTTCCCAACCATGATATGACAAATCTTTTCGCAGTGTTG
The DNA here is from genome assembly GCA_009831015.1 of Picea engelmannii. Classification (NCBI taxonomy): domain Eukaryota; kingdom Viridiplantae; phylum Streptophyta; class Pinopsida; order Pinales; family Pinaceae; genus Picea; species Picea engelmannii. Next base: position 127,861 of record ML809458.1, on the reverse strand, counting down.
GAGCTGAATCCCTTAGGTTTAGCAAGATCAATCTCGCCAAGAATTCTGAACGTCGGCTCTACGTCACTTCCTCACCTCCGCCTATGCACTTCATTGCTAGCCAACACCGCGAGGGATGGGAGCCATGATCTTTAGGAAAGGTTTGGTTTGGCGCTTCGATTTGACTCATTCAGTAGAATACCAAGTCCTTTTTCATTTTCCCCTTTGTGTATAGTCAATTTGATGCTGCAATTATTGTACTCTACACACCATGCTCTCCATGCTCGGTTTTCACCAGGTTTTCACCATCACTTGGAGTAGTTTCAAGGCTCATGCTCAAGGCATTCCTATGGAAGCCTCAATGAGTGACCACTGGAAAGTATGTAGGAGCCATGAAGAAGCAGTGCATGCAAACAATGTTGTTCTCCAATAGCTTATGGAAAAACTATGAGAGATGGAAGGAATATTAGATGAGCTCTCCAACTGGGTGAAAGAAAGGTTCAATTAATTTGAGGCTGGTCTATCTGCACTAGCACAAAAACTAGATGACATGGAGGCATCTTTCCTTCATCTACATAACCCCAGAATGGCTTAGCGCTTAGCCTCTAACTCTATTAATCTTGGAAGATTAGTTCCAAATGACGACGTTGTTGAAAACAACCTTGGGAGCTTCGATAAAGGAACAATGTCAATGGATATCGAAGAAGAACCTCCTAATATCTCGTAGAACACTGAAATTCAGGACACCACATCTAATATGTCTTGAATGTTTTTCAAAATTTGGTGGTGCCTTGGGCAGTTTTGTAAAGATGTTTATAGTTTAGGAATTTTCAAAAATAGCCCAAAAAGAATGTCAAGTAATGTAATTACTATGAAAATCATATTTGCAGAAAATAAATGGCTAAATTCCCCCTATGTAAATTTTTTTGACATTGTTTCTTCTACACAACCCATTTAATATATATACCAGTTCAATTTGTGTTAAAAAAAAACTTAATAATTGGTATTGATTCTCTTTCTTGGGCCCACAAGAGAGATTTTTTTTTTCTTTTAGTTTGCAGGTTTTCAAAGGAAAAAAGAGGGTCGTGTCACTCTGATCAATTCTTGTAGATTTATGAGTAGAATTTGAAGAAACTAGCTGTAGATCTAAGTTCATCTTGGAAAAATACCCAAGATCAAAGAAAAATAATCTAATTTGGAGTCAAGAAAGTGAAGATATCATGGATTTAAAATTAGCTATTTTAGGCTTTTTCCATGACAACCACACATATTCTAGAGAATATATCTTTTGACTGGGTATTCATATTTCAACCAAGCCAATGCCATTAGGTAGACGATTTTTGGGAGTTTGATTTGATATATTATATTTTATGCTTATGATAAATATTGAGGAAGTTTTGATTATTTCACATTTATCATCTCAAAAACCTAGCTCTCATATTTACGATAGCTTATGGATTCTTGTATGGATATATTAGCCCCCATCATCGAGGAATATCAGGTGTTATATGAATATTATATGGAACATTTCTCTCCTACATGTTTTCTTGAATTTGATATGGATTATGAGGAGCAAATCAAACAATGGTTACACAAAGTAGAAGAATTTCAACCCCCTGAAGGAGTTCGTATAATGCGACTATACATGGAGCACCTAATACAAAAAATATAGAAAACCTATGAAGCAATCCAAGGATGGAAATTTGGAGTGTTATTGAAGATGAATATATGATCAAGATATGTTATGGTTGGTATGATTTAGAGAAGGCTTGTGTGGAATGGTATATGGATAGTTGTAATTTCTAGGAAAACGACTACTTCCAACTTTATTTGATGACTCTACTCCACCTTATGTAGAGAACATGTTGCAGGAAATTAAGAGCTGGTTATGACTACCATTTTTCAACTTACCTATTCTCTAGTAGTAGTGTGCCTTCTAGATCCACATTCGACCTTTTGCACTTATGTGGACAATTTTTCCGATATGGCCGGATCCAGATATTTGGATCCACATGAATGTGTTAGGCATTTGGAGAACCATTCTCAACTAGGTATCGTGTTCAAGTATATTTAGTTGAGATTCGACATAAGCTCTTGGACAAGGGACTCGGGTTTATGGATGAGCTCCTTAGATTACTTTAGTATTTCAGTTGGTAGTTGCACATGGGATACTGACTGTAACACCCCAAGGCTGAGCCCCTGCTGAATTGTAATTATGTTTATAGGCTGGTGAGTTGAGTGGTTATAAGATGAGAGACTTATGTGTTTATTAGGCTGGTGATCCAGATTCCAAGGCCAATGAGCTTGATTTTGTATATGTAAGTACTCACATCATTAATAAAATTACACTACTACGTGTAGACCGACCACGAAGAAGATTTATGGGGGACTAAGCTCCACTAGGTAGGGTAAGGGAGGGGGCTAAGCGTCTAGGCCTAGGGGCTAAGCTAGAAGGGCATACCTCTAAGGGAATAATATTTTATTATTATTTCCCAAAGGCTATGGTTGACTTAAACCATGTTGTCCTAAGTTTCTGGGAAAAATGGAACGAGTGCTAAGTGGAACTCATGCGGCTTCAGGAAGACATGTGTCAACTTGGGTGCTTTCAGTTTATAGCTGAGGGAACTAGCTCGTTGGGGGTTCACTTCCCACTCTTGTGTTTCTTCCCATCCTTGCATATGGATCAGTTTGGATTTTTCTCACGACCCTTACGTTTCTTTGGAAGTATCTCACCTTCCCGATTGACCAGAGGATTCACGCATTGAACCAATTCTCATCATCATCGCCTCTGTATCTAGCACGCACCTTTGGATTCTTGTTTTCGTACTTGAGTTATCTCGTGTGTCTCCTGTGAAGCCAGACACAATTGTACTCGCCTGAGCCTTGTTGTTTCTTAGCGTTTGGCTGTTGCCATTTTGGGTGTCCATACCCATTTTTTGTTGCTGTCGTCACCCGTGTGTTAGCTAAATGTTGTTGTTGTATTGATTAGGAGTTGAATTGAAGAATCAGGTTGTTAGGCCTATGAACAACACTTCTAGGTGAGAAAGTTTTCTAGGAATTGAGTTCTCCTGGAAGGGAGTCTCGTAGCAGCTACAATACTCTGAGACTTTTGGTCAAGCCTGTTGTTGAAGCCCAAGGTAAGGGAGGTGTAGTAGTCGATGGACTTGTATTAGTGTAGGTGTACCCTCCTGGGGTGGAGCAGGCGTGTGGGGAATGAGGGTCTCTGGGTTGTGGGCGTAAGTGGCTCATGGGATAAAAGATCCTTCCTGTTGTTTTGTGCAACTTCCTTGTTGTCCTTGCCAAGCCTAGAATTCTCTTGCCTGGTGGAGTTTAGTCCCAGCTCGTGGGTGACCCACTGTTGAGCATGATGAGCAGCGTGGTCTAAGGCTGGAAGGTTCCTGGAAGGTCTGCATGCAGTTAGTGGTCATCTATTAAAAGATAAGTATCATTTCCATGCTTAATTATGTATGTTATGCATGTATGTGATTCTTGAAATGTTATCATGTGTTCCATTGCATGTAGGAATTACTGTCAATTCTGTGGTCGATGTATGCTGTGTATTTGTATTATAATTAATGATTAATGCTTGTTTATATATATGTTGCATGTATGTGTTAAATGTTGCTTCTACTTAATTGCATTAGATAGATATATCTGTATAAGTGTGAATACCAGATGTCATCTCCATCTTCCGGTTAAGTTTTATATGTGATTATTTCCGTAAAGTTACTCGGTGGCATGGCCTGGCTTGATGTTTAAGGTCGGACTATCACAAAAATTGGTATCAGAGTAGTAAAGGAAAAGTTAAGGTTGTTTGGGTAGCGTTACCCGACAGGGGTCGGTGGCCGGGGACGTTACAATTTGGTATCAGAGCTAAGGTTCAAGCACTAAGCCTGGATGGGCTAGATAAGTGGTCATTTAAACCAAGGTTTCAGGTGGAAATTGTGTCAAGAGGGACCAATTTCGAACCTCAAAACATTCCTGAGTGCCAAGAGGTTACCTTGGCCGTGTTACGAAGCTCAGGAGGTGTAGTGGTATTATAAAACCATGATAGACGTGGTATTGGGCCGAATGTGGGTCGTAGGATATGTTGAGGAGAAGGAGGACAATTCCCGACCGTCAGATCTGGAAAAGTTGCGAGGCGGTTAGCCGTGAGTCCCTTTGGAAATCCGCGGAGTAACGGAGTCCATCTGTACCGTCGATTTGAGAGAGATGATATGTGGCGGAAATCCGTGGACTTAAGGTGAAATCACTTTGGAGGAAAATGAGTGTGGAGAGCTTGAAACTATCGAAGCCCGAAGTCCACGAAGTATATCTACACTGTATATCTGGGAGAAGAGGTCAACCGTTGGATTGGGACGAAGTTGGACCGGAACTGTTGGATCATGCCAAGGGTGGAAGTTACGGCGCAGTATGAAGGAAAAAGAGCTCCCGAAGCTCCGAAGTTCGGAGCTAATCCAGACCGTCCATCAAGAAGGACATGTGTCAGTAGATTGGCTTGTTTGGGATTTCGACGTTCGGGAGAATGAGTGTGTGTTGAGGCGAGAACTCACGAAGCCCAAAGCTTCGAAGCCCCGAAGAGCCGAAATGGTGATTCATGATGATGTCACCTAGAGGTGACTTGGACCTCTCCTATACCTGCCATGTGCCCCCACCTGGAATGTTGTCAACTGTACTATGTGGGTCATGAGGTTACATAACATAGTTAAAGTTCGGCGGACCCACATTGGCGTTGATCACGATACATCAAGATCGACGGCCAAGAGGCATTGTTGGGACCCAAGTTGCACGGGAGTTAATTCTCTAAGGTGGTCCTACAATCCAAACCATGGTTTCACCAAGGGGTTACATGTCAACGTCAGAAGAATTGCGGGACGAAAGGCGGGTTACTCCAAACTGTGGATGCATGCCCATCAATTTGAAAAGCGTTAACTGATGTGACTATTTAGTATCTTAGTTCAAGCACAAAAGCTGTGGGTCCCAGTGGATGCGTGCCACCAGTTGTGAAGTCTGGAGACTTGACACCCCGGAAGGATGGTTCATAAGGAAGGAAGAACCTTTGAAAATTTTGTAACGCCGAAGTGACATGACATAATGACGTCACCAAAGGTGACATGGAAGTGTTCGAAGATTAATGGATCGGGGTGTTGGGGGTGTGCGGATGTGAAATCCTCTGAAGTCCCGAAGTTCCGAAGCTCCAAAGTCCTGGAACCCAGATGCCTGAGGTTCCATAGTGAGTAAAAGTCGTTGGATGTTGGGTAGGCATGGACTGTTGATCCACCCTACTTCACGAGTTCGACAATCAGGAACTCTGAGAGATTTGTTGTACTGTGCTTTGAAAAGATCTGCGGGGATTCTTGATTGATCGAGAACTGTAGAATGAAATCTGAAAGTTTCTTTGAATCAAATTGGTTTATGAGTACTATGGAATTTGTTAAGGACTATTGGCTTGAAAAAATTCGGTTGACTGCACATTGTGTTTGCAGAGTTAACGATTGTCAGATCCAAACCAAATTGCTGCATAGTGCAGAGAATGGAGGAGGCACATAATGCTTTCAGTTCAGAGAATGAAGCTAAAGGAATGGATGTCCATTTGGGAGTTGAAGGATCGAAATCCAATGGGCATGGAGAAGAGATAGATAAGGAAGGAAACATGATGCAAATCATTGAAAGATTGCAGAAAGATGTCCAGACTCACCAAAAAGATAACAAAAATCTCATGAAAGCCAGGGAACAACAGGGAGAATTCAACATAAGTTGATACAGATCTCAGAAAGAATCGAAAAGAAGTTGGATAAGGAGAGTGTCTCAAGCAAAACAGAGAGTCACATGACCCATGGGAAGAAAGGAAGATCAAGAAGCATTAGCAGGCATCATCGTCACTCCTCGTAACGTTCCAATAACAGAGCACACAACAATTCAAGCCCATCTCCTACCAGAAAGCATAGGAGATCAGGAGTGGATGAACTGAAGGGTGAAATGAACAAGATTAAACCTCCTAATTTTGACGGAGAAAAAAATAAAGATGAAGATGATGAGACATGGTTGTTGGGCATGAGGAAATATTTCCAACTGCAGAACTATTCTTCTCATGCAGAGGGAAGAATTGCCATCTACCAACTTAAAGGAAATGCCTCCATATGGTGGGATCAGCTTGTGCAAGTACAACACGTCAGAGAGAAGAATGTTACATGGAGGGAATTCAAGAGACATTTTGAAAAGAAGTACTTAACTAAGAGGTATTATGAAAATAAAATGAAAGAGTTCTTCGAACTCAAGATGGGAAGTATGTCCATTGATGAGTATGAAAGAAGATTCTTGGAGTTGTTTAAATATGTCCCCTTCATCAAGGACGAGACAGTTAAGATTCAAAGGTATCTGAGTGGGCTTCTATCTTCCATCAGTGACAATATCCAATATGATGACCCAAAAACTATGGAAGAAACTATAAGGAGAGAGAAATTCTTATATGATTAGCAAAAATAAAAGCCTACTTTCCAAAAGGCTTGGGAAGACAAAAAGAAGTTTAAGAGGGAGCAGAGGAAAAAGGGAAACAAACCACCATTTTTCAGGAATAGCCCTCAAGGACAGTCAGGTTTTAGAGAGCCCAGGAAGGCTGAAGTAGGTGGGCAAATGCCAAGACAACCACCTATGGAATGTTGGGGTTGTAAAGGAAATCATAGGTACAAAGATTGCCCCCACAAAAATGATAAAGTGAGAACTATCCACAATGTTCAACAGGCAGAAATAGTGGAGGACATGGGCAAAAGTGTACCAAGGATATACACAGCCCTGGACAACAAGAAAGAAGAATATCAGTCACATATGATTGAAGTTGAAGGTATGATCAACAACCAAACCATTACTATTTTAATTGATTCAGGAGCTAGTCATAGTTATATAGATCCTAGAATGGTGGAAAGTTTGCATTTGCCAAGAAGCAAGCATGGAAAATCTTGGTTAGTGCAGTTGGATACATGAGCCAAGAGAAATGTTGTTGAGTTGGTTAAGTCCTGTCCAGTGGGAATGAATGGACTGAGCACAAGGGATGAATTGAACATATTACCTTTAGCTTCCTATGACTATCTAATTTGGATGGATTGGTTGGACCAACACCATACCATCTTAGACTGTCGTAACAAGGCATTCACCTGCCTGAATGAGGAAGGAAACCCAAGGAGAGTACAAGGAATCCCAAGGGTAGTGAATATCAGAGAAATCTCAGCAATGCAGTTGAAAAAGTGCTACAAGAAGGGATGTCAAATATTTGCAGCTCATATGGAAGAAGAACCCGAGGATAAGGTGTCAAATATTGAAGACCATGCAATATTAAAAGATTTTGAATATGTATTCCAGGAGGTACCCGAACTACCCCCAAAGAGAGATATTGATTTCTCTATAAACTTGATGCCTGGAGTAGCTCCAGTGCCAAAAAATCCTTACAGAATGAATACACCAGAGCTGAAAGAACTGCAATTGCAGCTTCAAGAACTTCTGAAGAAGGGGTATATACGCCCAAGTGTGTCACCTTGGGGTGCCCCGGTCCTGTTCGTGAAGAAGAAGGATGGGACATTGAGATTGTGCATTGATTTAAGACAGTTGAACAAAGTGACTATTAAGAACAAGTATCCTTTGCCAAGGATCGATGATCTCTTTGATCAATTGAAGGATGCCAAGATATTTTCAAAAATAGATCTCAGGTCAGGATATCACTAGGTAAGGATAAAGGATGAAGACATCAACAAGACCACCTTTAGAACAAGGTATGGTCATTACGAATTCACAGTGGTACCATTTGGGTTATCAAATGCACTCGCTGTTTTCATGTGCCTAATGAATGGTGTATTTAGAGAATACCTAGACAAGTTTGTCATAGTCTTTTTGGATGACATCCTGGTGTATTCCAAGTCGGAGGAAGAACATGAACATCATCTAAGGATGGTGTTGCAAGTACTAAGAGAGCACCAACTGTATGCCAAATGGAGCAAGTGATCATTCTATCAAAAGCAGATCCATTATTTGGGACATATCATTTCAAACGATGGGATAACCGTGGATCCTGAGAAGATAGAAGCCATCAGAGAATGGTTAGCACCGAAGAATGTGACAGAAGTTCGATACTCTATGGGTCTGGCTGGCTATTACAGAAGGTTCATTGCAGGGTTCTCAAGGATATCTCACCCCATCACTTTCTTGCAAAGGAAGGAGAAGAAATTTCAATGGATAGAAGAATGTGAGAGAAGCTTCCAACAATTGAAGCAGTTGTTAACCAATGCTCCAATATTGAGGATTGCAGATCCGAATGAAGATTTTGTAGTGTGTACATATGCATGCAAAGAAGGACTGGGAGGAGTCCTCAGTCGGAAAGGGTTTGTGGTATGTTATGAATCCAGAAAGATGAAGGATCATGAAAAGAACTATGAAACTCATGATTTGGAGTTGGCAGCCATAGTGCACGCTCTGAAGAAATGGAGGCACTACGTGATGGAAAAAACATATAAATGGGAAGGCTACCTACACTTGGTGGAATTTGCCTACAACAATGGGTATCAAGCATCACTGAAGATGAGCCCGTTTGAAGCACTTTATGGAAGAAAGTGCAACACCCCAGTAAGTTGGGATAACCCAGCTGATAGGGCAGTGGTTGGACCAGATTTGCTCAAGGAAATGGAAGAGCAAATGCTGAAGATTAAGCAGAATTTGAAGGCTGCCCAAGACATGCATAAAAGCTATGTTGATAAGAATAGGACCCACAAGGAGTTTAAAGTGGGTGATCATGTTTTCTTGAAAGTGAAAGCCAATAGAAGTTCCCTGAAGCTGGGAAACTGTTCCAAGTTGGAAGCCATATATTGTGGGCCATTCGAAATCCTAGAAAGGATTGGACCATTTTCATATATGCTTGCATTGCCTGCATCCATGACTGTACATAATTTGTTTCATGTTTCATTGCTTAAGAAATATATACCTAATGTTAATCATGTTATTGATTGGAATGTGATTCAGGTGGAGCAAGAAGGCGTCTTGCAGGTCCATCTGGTGCGTATACTGTACTGGAAAAGCAAGCAACTCTGGAATCGAGCCGTAGGACTTGTAAAAGTCCAGTGGACCTGGTATGGTCCTGAGGACACAACATGGGAGCATGAAGATGCTATGCGGGTAGAGTACCTGCATCTTTTTGAAGATTTTGGAAATATTGTTGTTGTTGTGTAAATAAGTTGCACTGATGACAGTGCAAAAATAAGGGGGGGGGGATTGTAACACCCCAAGGCCGAGACCCTGCTGAATTTTAATTATGTTTATAGGTTGGTGAGCCGAGTGGTTATAAGCTGAGAGACTTATGTGTTTATTAGGCTGGTGAGCCAGATGCTAAGGCCAATGAGCCTGATTTTGTATATGTAAGTACTTGCATCATTAATAAAATTACACTGCTGAGTGTAGACCAACCACGAAGAAGAGTTATGGGGGACTAAGCTCCACTAGGTAGGGTAAGGGAGGGGGCTAAGCGTCTAGGCCTAGGGGCTAAGTTAGAAGAGCCTACCTCTAAGGGAATAATATTTTATTATTATTTCCCAAAGGCTATGGTTGACTCAAACTGTGTTGTCCTAAGTTCCCGTGAAAAAGGGAACGAGTGCTAAGTGGAACTCACGCGGCTTCAGGAAGACATGTGTAAACTTGGGCACATGCAGTTTATAGCTGAGGGAACCAGCTCGTTGGGGGTTCGCTTCCCACTCTGGCGTTGCTTCCCATCCTTGCGTCTTGAGCAGTTTGGATTTTCCTCATGACCCTTAGGTTTCTATGGAAGTCTTTCACCTTTCGGATTGACCAGGGGATTCACGCATTGAACCAGTTCTCCATCATCATCGCCTCTGTATATATCACACACCTTTGGATTCCTGCTATTGTACTTGAGTTATCCCGTGTGTCTCCTGTGAAGTTGAACGCAATTGTACTCGCCTAAGCCTTGTTGTGTCTTAGCGTTTGGATGTTGCTATTTTGGGAGTCCATACCCATTTTCTGTTGTTGTTGTCACCCGTGTGTTAGCTAAATGTTGTTGTTGTATTGCTTAGGAGCTGAATTGAAGAATCAGGTTGTCAGGCCTATGAGCAACTCTTCCACGTGAGAGAGTTTGCTAGGAAGTGAGTTCTCCTGGAAGGGAGTCTCGTAGCAGCTACAATACTTCGAGACTTCTGGTCCAGCATGTTGCTGAAGCCCAAGGTAAGGGAGGTGTAGTAGCCGATGGACTTGTATTAGTGAAGGTTTACCCTCCTAGGGTGGAGCAGGTGTGTGGTGAATGATGATATTTGGGTTGTGGGCGTAAGTGGATCCTGGGATAAAATATCCTTCATGTTGTTTTGTGCAACTTCCTTGTTGTCCTTGCCAAGCCTAGAATTCTCTTTCCCGGTGGAGTTTAGTCCCAGCTCGGGGGTGACCCACTGTTGAGCGTGATGAGCAGCGTGGTTTAAGGCTGGGAGGTTCGTGGAAGGTCTGCACGCAATTAGTGGTCATCTATTAAAAGATAAGTATCATTTCCATGCTTAATTATGTATGTTATGCATGTCAAAATTCTTGAAATGTTATCATGTGTTCCGTTGCATGTAGGAATTACTGTCAATTCTGTGTTCGTTGTATGCTGTGTATTTGTATTTGCATTATAATTAATGAATAATGCATGTTTATATATATGTTGCATGTATGTGTTAAATGTTGATTCTTCTTAATTGCATTAGATAGATATATATGTATAAGTGTGAATACCATATGTCATCTCCATCTTCCGGTTAATTTTTATATGTGATTATTTCCACAAAGTTACTCGGTGGCATGGCCTGGCCTGCTGTTTAAGGCCAGACTGTCACACAAATTGGTATCAGAGTAGTAAAGGTGAAGTTAAGGTTATTTTTGTAGCGTTACCCGACAGGGGTCGGTGGCCGGGGACGTTACACTGGCTAATTCAATATAACGACCATCACTCTTACATGGGACCCTAGTCCCCTAGCTTACTTTAGCATTGCAATCAACACTTATTCATGGGACCCTAGTTTATGGTTGTACCTCTTAACAACAAGCCTTAAGGGAAACACTTTTCTAATGGGGTGGAGTGTTGGGATCCTCCCTAAGGTTGTAATGGGGGGATGAAGTGCCCATTAAAGTAATAATAATGGAGTCCATTCAATGTATGGTTGACTACATCCACTATGTTTGTTATTATTAAATAAGGCCCATTATAGTGGTAATGGAACTCGGTTCCATTGTCCTGCACATCAAGACAATCAAGCAATAATTGGTTCAGTAGGTATGACACCCAGCTGAACTTCATCCCCTTCACGCACTGCGATGCTACTGTGATCACTCCTGCTGACGCTTCCTCTCTGCGACTTTTTCTTAGCAGTTTGCATGCCATTAGCTTACTGGAGAATCTTGTGGCATCATCGTTGATTTCTATGATGATGATGCCTCTATTCCCCCTGGTCGTGCTGAACTGCTCCTTCACTTGTTCCGCCAGTTCTTTCTCACATGCTTTATTTTCCAAGAACTCTTCCGACGGCACGCTGACTGTAGGAAATCCTGTTATTTTGGAAATTAACGCAATATCGATCTATACTGGTCTGTCCATCCAAAGAATGCCTCCATGGACCCGGGCGACGAGTTGCTTGACACACAGACCGAAATTCTTACGCACCCAAAAAGCGATATGTCCAAGAGGTTCATTATACCTGAGTTATACAACCCCATAATCCACTGCGCGGGCTTTAGCACTGGCCTTCCTAGGGGTCCAATTTCCCCTGTGTTGATCAAATAGTTTTCCTCGAACAATTCTGGAAATTTTTCCATCTCGCGCACATCATGGTCCGCGTACCTCAACTTTGGTACCTTCCCCAACATGTCATCGACAGTGGGGATTGCATCTAGAAGGAATGGAAGGGTAATTTCCATACTGTCAGGGATCTTTCTTTTTTGCCCCACAATAGACGTGCCTGCCTCTGCTGTTTCGGTGCCCTCTTCTTCCTCATCTAACTCTGGCTGATCGGTGATGTCTTCGACCAATACTTCGTCTTATGCTTGGGATTTTCATGGTTCGACTATGTCATCCGGTCTTGCCGACATTTTGGGGTTAGGGTTTGAACCCCCATTTCCGTCCCCGGAGCTCTACCCTATCTCTCCTTGCTGTGTTGTAGGGAGATCTTCCTCGACCTACGTTGGGCTAAAATATTTTGGGTCCAAGGTGGTCATGTCCTCAAGGTCGACTATATTCTCAGTCTGCTTCATCCTCTCTTTGTACCTTTGGCCTTGTCAGGTGACCCTGGCAAACTGGCCAAGCGAACCAAACTTCGGTGGAGTCATCCTTTTTAACTATTGCGACCTCGACTTGCTACTTTGGTTATTGAGAACTAGGGCACGAGTTCTCTTTCTCACTCCGATCTAGAAATTTGATAAGTGTTGAATAACTCTATGATTTTCCACCTTTTATAGACTAGGTTATGTTCACTTTTACTTTTTGCGTGCATTTGTTCCAAGTTTACTTTTCACTGCGCATGGTCTTCTGATGTCTGTCGCGGTAATTAGCATGTGATACTTTTCCCCATTGTTTTTGTATTTTCGTTATTTTCTATTTTTTAATTTCTTTTTCCCTCTTTTTCTCCTTTTTATATATTTTTTGTCATTGTTCTGTCCTAGCTTCTCCTATAATACACTATGTACATGTTCTTCTTACCGTGTTGTAACTCTTAAGTGCTAGGAGATCGATTGTCCTTGTATAGTTTCAGTCGAATCCCATTGATCAGTCCTTTCAATTATGTGCCTCCCAAGTCTTTTAACTATACATATCCCCCATCTGTGACAGTCTTCATTTCATATGGCCCCAGCCAATGCATTCCAAATTTCCCAGGATGTTGAATACATTTACTATCATAGAGCAAGACTAGGTCTCCCTCCTTGAAAATCTTCCTCTTGATATGTCTATCATGCCAAGATTTGTTTGTTTCTTTCTGTACTTCTTGGTGAAATCCTACCATAATCCTATCCTCTTCCATCATTAGTTGATTTAGCCTTTCCTTTACGACGCCTCTTTCTGTCATGTTGGTAATTGTTGCTAAGCGCAGACTGGGTACCAAAAATTCTAATGGTACTACCGCTTCATGCCCATACACCAATCTGAATGGTGTCTATCCTGTCAGCTTCTTACATGTAGTCCTGTATGCCCATAGTACTATTGGTATTTTCAAGTCCCAATCATCCCTGTTAACATTGCAAATCTTTGTCAGAGCATTATCCAAGATTTTATTGAAGGCTTCTACTATTCCATTTGCTTGAGGATGGTATGGTGTACTCTTTTGATGATAGACTTCAAACTCCTCAGTCATATCCTTGATAGTACTATTGATAAAGTGAGTACCTTGGGCACTCATCGAAATCCTTGGACATCCAAATCTAGTGATGACTTGCTCAAACAAGAAGTGTGTTGTTGTATTTGCGCTGTAGTCTTTGACTGGTGCTTCTTCTGCCCATCTTGTTAAGTATTTTGTCACAATAATGATATGTCTCACTTCTGACCTTTTTGTTGGTGGATGGGTTGGCCCCACAAATTCTATTGCCCATTTGTCAAATACTTGCAAATTTACTTGTGGTCTTAGGGGCATCTCATCCCTTCTATTAGGTTTACCAACCCTTTGACAAACATCACATCTTTGGAAATATTCATTAGCATATCGGTGAATTGTTGGCCACCATAGGCCTGTACACAATACCTTCTACGCGATAACTTTTCCTGCATAGTGTCCTCCAACTATTCCCTCATGAGCTTCTGCCAAAATTCTTGGCCTTTCATGTTCTAGTACACATCTTCTCAAAATGATGACTGTGCCCATTTTGTATAAGTGTCCTACAATCAATTGATAGTCTGTAGCTCTGACTACCAGATTTTTCTTCTGTCCAGTGTTGAACTGTTGTGGCGCAATCCCTGTACTCAAATATTCAATGATGTCAGCAAAATATTCGTCGGCTACTTGGACTGAAAATAAATGGGCATCTGGGAAGTTGTCTTCCAAGTTGGTAGGTTCTTCTACATTGGTTACCCTTGACAAGTGATCAGGTCCCGCATTTAGCTTCCCTAGTTTGACTATCACTTCAAAGTCAAATTCTTGAAATAATAGTAGCCATCTACATATCCTCCCTCCCAACACTGGCTTGTTGACTGGGTATTTGAGGGTTGAATGATCTGTGAACATCTTAAAGTGTTTGCCTAGTAAGTAATGTCTAAACTTATGAAGTGAATATACCATAGCTAGGCCTTCTCTTTCTGTAGTATTGTAGTTTTACTCTGATTCTGACAATTTTCTGCTTGCAAATGCTATAGGGTGGTCCAAATCTCCTGCTCCTGGCTGCGCCAGAATTGCTCCAAGTGCTATAGTTGATGCATCTACATGCACATGAAAAGTATTTTCCCAGTCTGGGAATACTAGAATAGGTGTTGTGACCATATTTTCTTTTAGGGTGTCCAATTGTTTTTGACAATGCTCATTCCACTGGAATTTAGTATCCGTCTTCAACAATTTTTCCATTGGCGCAGTGATCTGCCCATATCCTTTTATAAATTTTCTGTAGTAGTCTGTATGTCCCAATGTTTCTCTCAACTGGGGCACTGATTTTGGTGGTGGTAAATTAACAATGACTACAATCTCAGTAGGATCCACCAATAACCCTTGTTTATAGACTTTATGTCCCAACAATATTCCAAAAGGTGTCCCAAAAATGCACTTCTTGATATTCAATGATATCTGACATTTCCTGCATCTTTCCAACATTAGCCTTAATATTTCCACATGATATTTTAATAGACTATATACAATCCAATCATCCAGATAAACTTCTAAAACTGATGTATGAACTCCTTGAAAGTAGCTATTACTACCCTTGAAAATATGGCTGGTGCATTCTTCAACCCAAAAGGCATGATGGTGTACTGGTAGGATCTCCATTCTGTGGAAAAAGTAGTCTTATACCTGTCTTCTGGGGCTATCTTGATCTGATGGTAGCCTCAGAATCCATTTGTAAATGTATATGCTTCTTGACCTCCCACATTATCTAGGACTTCATCTGTAAAAGGTGTAGGGACGGGGTCATGTAGACAAGCATCATTTAGTTTCCTGAGATCTACACAAATCCTTATCTCCCCTTGTTTCTTCTCTTGAAATTTTTGATGATTACAGCTTCGTGAGACATCCTCTAGGACACAGACTGAGTGAGTTGGTCTGTGAGAGAGCCCATGAGTTGGGTGTGCCCATGAGATGGGTGTGTCGTTCCTCTCTGAGACTGAGATGGAACGTTGTGTACCCCTGTGAGGAGTGAAGGTGCCCATGTGATGGGTGTATCGTTATCCTCTATGTAGAGAGTTGAGATGATGTGGTACTCCAGATGATTCTTCTATGAGACTCAGTGAGATAGAGATCTGTTGAGTAGGACGTCCCTGTGGCTGAGAAAAGGTGGGAGTGCCACTAGTGGGTGTGTGTCCAGATGATTCTCTTGTGAGACTCAGTGAGATATAGATCTGTTGAGTAGGACGTCCATGTGGATGAGAACAGGTGGATGTGACCCTAGTGGTTGAGCACTAGTGGGTGTGTGAGATCCCTTGCTAGATTGTCTAAGAGTAAGATTTACTTGTACCCTAATTGTGATGTAAAGGGTACAGGTCGACCCCACCATAAAGTGAAAGATAATTAATATTGTAATTATTAATTATATTCTAAGTTATTGATGTCGACCCTGTTGTGCCAATAGACACCACTTTTGTTCTATCAGGTCTAGTATAAATAAAGGTAATTTCCCCATTGAGGAAACAAAACACACATGTGATTTTGGAAATATCAACAAGTACATATTCTAGGGCTGAAGTGCACACCTCTCTTGGGTGCTAGCTTCTTGGTTTTGGAGAGCACCCTTTTGTGTGCTAGGTCTATGGTGTGGGAGGTATTTCTCTTGAGAATATAGCAAAGGATTGCTGGGTTTTATTCCCTTGTTGAGAAGGGTTTCTCGGGATATTTCTTGTGTTCTTGTGCATGGTATTTCTTCTTGTGATCTTGGTTATTGCAACAATTGTGAATGGTGTAGATGCATTTGTTTATGGTTCAAGTAAATGATAAAATGGAAATAAACCTCATGTTTGAGACTAGCATAGTGAAATCTCAACAGAACTACCATAGAGCTTATCCATTCAGATTCCTCCACTGGTTCTATGATACCAGCTTCCAACATTCTGTCAATTTCTTCTTTGACTTTTTGCTTATAGATTGGATTTGGTATATACGGTCTCTGTCTAATAGATCTAGCTTAAGGTTTGAGAGGTATATTCATCTCTCCTAGCTCTCCTACTATGCCTTTCATCTCTGTAAAGGTTGTTTGGAATAGCTCACTGTACTCGCGTAGTAACTCTGCTATCCTTTCTACTATTTATTCATCCCTGTAGTCTCCAATGCTGGCCATTTTGGGATTCTTAGTTGTCCCAATGTTGACTTTATTTACCTTGAAAGGTGCATCAAATACTTTTGATTCCAAACATGGGCTTTCCACATCTCTTTCCCCTTCAATTTTTGTAATATGAATATTGCGCAAGTCGTCTTCCTCTGGTCCTTCTTCTTCCACGTGATAGCATGACAATAGTTCTTTTACTGTTTGCCTATTTTGTTGTTGGTATTCTGTCATGAGTGCAACCTCTAGTCCATCAATAAATATCACCCCTCTTATTTGTTTGAGTGATGAATCCATGTTGGGGTTCTCATGTTCAAATGAGAAGGTTACTATATAATTCTGCTGTAATGTTGTCCATTTTGCAGTGCCTCTGCGGAGTTCTTGGTCTACATACTAGTTTGTTGGAATTCCTTCCAGTGTATGGATGAAGTGATGCAGCCATTCCTCTGGTGGTATTATCCTCCATTGCATCTTGCATTTATCCAAATGTTTTGCTGGTGTCCCTTGTCCATATATCTCTGCATTTTGTTGCTACCCTATTCTGCGCTAAATCTGATGCGCAGTAGTCGCTTACATTTGTACCAGTCCTTAACTGCCTCTTTGTGCACACCCCACCATCTTGAAGGTGTTTCCTTGAGTGCAATGTCTAGGGCTAAGAGCCTATGGTTCTCTAATACTTCATCTTCGTATCTTGTTAGGAATTCTTCTAAGTCATTTATGCCATAAAAACTGGGAGGTTCTCTTATCTCTGTACCCACCCATCTTAGTGCGCAGTCTATTCTTGTGCACATTCTTGTGCACATGTAACACCCTGTTTCCCCCAACTTGTAAATACATATATATCTGGACTGGCCAAGAACTATGGGAAACTCATAACTATGATTATGTGATGTAAATGGACCTTGAGGAAGAGGTCAATGAATGTGAATAACATTCTGAATTTATTGCAGGACTGCTGATGAGGGGATGTGCAGAATTAGAGACCACGATGGCGGTGGAAGGCCCCTGAAAAGGTGGCATTAACTTCCACCGAGAATTAAATACCGTATTTGGACTCCATTGGCCCGGAGAACCAAAAGTGGCTCGCTGGCCCTGAAAAATCAATGCCTCGTAGGCTGATAGGCGGATGGCTTGATGAGGGATGGGATGGTGAACCACCCGTCCGTAGAGCTGTCAGGCCTAATCGGCGCGAGGGTAATCGTGCCACACGCAACCTCGCGAGAGGATAAGGTGTATGGAATAAGCGATTAGGAGGGCAGACGCGAGGGGAACTCTGGCAGAATGCAGAGTGAGTGATAGCAGAGAGGAAGGATTGCAACCTTCGCTCCTGGTCACTGGCAGACAGAGAGACGCAATCTCAGAGCATCGTGGTCTTAGCTCGGGGGTGGCTAGTGGTAAATCCGTTGGGAGTCACTACGCTTACGGTTGGGTGAAAACGAGCACCCCTCTTAGTAGTCGCACCCACTTCTGGTGTTATTTCTGATAAGTGTTTTATATATATAGCATCTTGAAACTCATCGACT
>ML809458.1:75954-109853 GCA_009831015.1 Picea engelmannii | reverse complement strand
TTGGGAATGATTTCAGTGTTAGATTGTCGATGCTGTGTTTAATAAGAAGGAATAGGTATATGCTTATAATAGAAGAAACCATGCATGATTTATGTTGATAAATGGACTTGATTATGCATGAGCTGAACCAAGTCAGACTTCCAGTCCATCCTCGGGAGTTTGTTTCCCTTTGTCTATTTCTAGGAATGCCCTGGATCAGATCTCTTCACAGAGATTCCCTTCTTAGAAAGGCTTACCAAGAACCGGAAAAAAGGACTTGAATGTGCAAGTCTTAGCAACCCTGTATGAAGAGGAATGAACCTCTTAAAAATCCCGAAGTAGCAACGTGGGGATAAGTATTGATCAACTAGTGATATCCTGTCAGGGAACCCGCGGTCATTTACGATCGTTAAATCGAAGAAATGAACGAGGGCGTTAATTACCTTAACCCTTTTTCCTCTATCTTCGTGAATAGCGAGGAAATCCGAATCGTAGATCCCCAGGCTCCATGAGAACATTTGGACCGTTGGTTTTTCCACGTCCAAAGAGCAGTAGGAAAGGGCGCAGCATCGAGATCGATCTGAACCGTCAGATCTTAGCTAGGAAACCCAACAGCCGTTAGATCTATAGGGAGATAGACGAGGGTTAAGCCTCGTGAATAGGGGCAAAAAGTATCAGAGCCGTCCATCCGAAGAGGACATGTGGCAGAGATCCAGGGATCTCATGAGCTCAGAGGTTCGCGGGGTAGGAGTCCAAAAGTTGGATGCTCCAAGTCGCGAATGGCGAAGCCACGAGAGGATCAGAGCCGTCCATCTGAGGAGGATAGGTGGCAGAGATCCAGGGATCTCGTGAGCTCGAAGGTTCGTGGGGTAGGAGTCCAAGAGTTGGATGCTCCAAGTCACGAATGGCGAAGCCACGAGAGGATCAGAGCCGTCCATCCGAGGAGGATCGGTGGCAGAGATCCAGGGATCTCATGAGCTCGGAGGTTCGCGGGGTAGGAATCCAAAAGTCAGATGCTCCAAGTCACGAATAGCGAAGCCACGAGAGGATCAGAGCCGTCCATCCGAGGAGGACAGGTGGGAGAGATCCATGGATCTCATGAGCTCAGAGGTTCGCGGGGGAGGATTCCAAGAGTTGGATGCTCCAAGTCGCGAATGGCGAATCCACAAGAGGATCAGAGCCGTCCATCCGAGGAGGACAGGTGGCAGAGATCCAGGGATCTCGTGAACTCGTAGGTTCGTTGGGTAAGGATCCAAGCATTTGGTGCTCCAAGTCGCGAGACGCGAGGAGTGAGAAAGAAGGGTAACCGTTGGATATAGGTCGTAGGAGAACCGTCGGATCTACACGTAGGATCGTGTATCGGGGTTTCGTAGGTTGAAGCCCTTGATCTTGGCAACAGAAGCTGCGAAGTCCCGAAGCGCGACATTCTGACGAGATCAGAACAGCCCATTATTTGGGACGCGTGTCAGGAGATCCCGAGGAGTCAGAGAATCGGAGTTTTCGAAGGCATGAAACTCTTACATGTTGGAATCGTGAAATGCGATACTCCGACA
This sequence comes from Picea engelmannii, assembly GCA_009831015.1. NCBI lineage: Eukaryota > Viridiplantae > Streptophyta > Pinopsida > Pinales > Pinaceae > Picea > Picea engelmannii. Next base: position 108,321 of record ML809458.1, on the reverse strand, counting down.
TGCAAGAATATAGCGCGGGGCCACACATGAGTCGGTGGAGGACAGGTGGCAGGTTAAAAACCGGGAGCCATCGGAGAATCGAGATTTGAGGAGTCGGGAATCCCGTATGCATTTGGGTATCGCAAACCCCAAAACCCCGACAAAGGGGTAAGGTTGTGGTCACGGGGTGATGGTTACGTGGACCAGGGGCTGAGCCAGGAGGGCTAGCGTGAAAAAGGCGCGTCGGGAATCGGAGAATCGCGAGTCTTGAGGATGTTCGCACATTGACATTGAAAATGACGAAATCCCGATAGGAGCCTAGGACTGTGGCCATATGAGGGCAGGTCACATAGAACAATATCATAGTTGGTAGGGCTAAGGTAAAAAGGAGCTCATCGGTAATCGGGGATTCTGTCCCTTGGGGAAAAACGAAAAATTTTACTACGTTATAGTGGGTATGTGACAAATTGGTATCAGAGCATGGTTACAACACTCGGCCTGATTGGGCTCATGCACGAGTCGCGCATAAACCACGTTCGAAGCACTTCTATGAGGAGTAACTCCCTAACTTAACTCTCTTGTCCAGGATTAAGAACTTGGAAAATGAGAACCTGACTGTGTATGCATGTGAAAGAGTTATGAATTTGTGCGCAATTTATAAAAAAAATAAAAAAAATAAAAATGAATTTAACTCTTGACTAACAGCCAATGTTTGTCTTTTCACTCAAGCGGATGATCAACCGTGGGGATCTACAAACGTAGAGAATGGTGACTCACCAAGAGGTGGGAGAAGGCTCCCACAACAGAGATGAAGAGTCAGACGAAAGAAGAGCACTAGGAACCCCTCCAGGCCTAGCTGAGACTGTGAGGAGTCTCATGGTCGAATTGCAAAGCTACAAGGCCGACAATGAAAGTATGATGAAAGAACAAGAAAAACAAACCGAAATTAATGCAGTTCTACTGCAGAGCTTATCTGACCTACAACGACAAATGCAACATGAACCTGAGATGTCGAATCGTGGTCGTGTCAGTGTCCACACTGAGAGAAGCACATCCAGAAAAGTCCACCCCAGAGGTAAAGGACCAGTGCCAGACGATTCCACCGAGAAGGAAGCTGGTGATTCAGAAGGCTCTTCCAGCAGCAGGACTAGTTCCTATTCTCAAAAGAAACAAAAGAAGCAAAAGACTTCCAAGAGTCATAAATTTGAGGAATTCAAAAAGGCCAAACCTCCCTCCTTCGAAGATGAGATAAATAAGGGAGAGGAAGATGAGGCTTGGCTACTTGGACTGAAGAAATATTTCAGAGTCCATGATTTCTTAGAGAACTTGAAGGCCCGAGTGGCCTCTTTCAATCTGAACGGAAAGGCTTCCATCTAGTGGGAAGACCTTAAGAATATGAAAGGGGTCCGCGAGGAGGACCTGTCTTGGAAATAGTTTGAGAAGTACTTCCGGAAGAAGTATTTGTCGGAAAGGTATTTCGATGAGAAGGCTAAAGATTTTTATGAACTCAAACTGGGACAACTTACTATGGAGGAATATGTCAACAAATTCCTTGACTTACTGAGATATGTACCCTACATCAAAGCAGAGAAGGCGAAGGCACAACGCTTCATCAGTGGGCTACCCAAGGAATACCGAAACCGAATCGAATTCGACGAGCCAAAGACCTTAGAAGACACTATATGAAAAGCAACATATTGTCATGAACAATATGGACATCGGGCGTAGTCTCGGGGAGACTGGAAACAAAAGAATGGTTCGAGATTTCAGAAAAAGGGGAGCAAATCCTCAGGATTTAAAAATTTCAAAAAGAACCCCAGAACGAACTATCCAGCCCGGAGTGTACTCCAACAGAACTTTCCCTCGATGGACGGAAATAAAACTTCTGGACCTATACCAGTAGAGACTGATAACCCAAAGAGGAAACCTCTGGAATGCTGGGATTGCGGAGGAGAGAATCTCCGGAGAGACTGTCTGCACCGAAAATAGAACAGTTGGAAAATTTATAACATGCAGGAAGCTACCACGGTCAATGATGTGGCAAGGAGTGTGCCGTAGATCTATGCAGCCTTGGATAATAACCAAGCTGACCACCAAGCTTCAGTGGTGGAAATAGAGGGTATGATTTTCAACCATCTGGTGTCTATTTTAGTTGACCTTGGTTCAAATTTGAGTTATATATCCCCTAAAGCTATTGATAAGTGTAAGCTACTGCCACAGAAGAAAACTAAACAATGGTTGGTACAGTTAGCCACTGGCACCAAAAGAAAGGTGGTAGAGGCCATACTAGCCTGCCAATTAATGTTGGGTGAATTCCCCACCCAAGCAACCCTTAATGTATTACCCCTGGGATCGTACGATCTGTTGATTGGTATGGACTGGCTGGCCTCCCATAAAGCCAAACTGGACTGTTACTATAAAACCCTAGAATGTGTGAGCGAAGAAGGAAAAAGGATAACCCTTCAAGGGATCCGAAAACCAGTCTCGGTGAGACAAATATCAACCCTACAAATGAGGAAGTATTGCCGAAAGGGATGTCCCCTATATGCAATACAGGTACTGAAAACAAACGAAGGTGCAAAACCAAGCCCTGATGATCACCCTATCCTGAGAGAATACAAAGATGTATTTCCGGAAGAGGTACCGGGTCTACCTCCGAGAAGAGACATTGACTTCTCAATAGAACTCACACCAGGAGTGGTGCCGGTGTCTAGAACACCCTACCGGATGAGTACACCGGAGTTAGTTGAACTCAACTTGCAATTGAAAGAAATGATGGACAAGGGTTATATTCGACCCAACGTGTCCCCATCGGGAGCACCGGTCCTGTTTGTGAAAAAGAAGGATGGCACCCTTAGATTATGCATAGACTACAAACAACTTAATAAAGTAACCATAAAGAACAAATACCCCTTGCCCAGGATCGATGATCTATTCGATCAGTTGGGAGGTGCGTCTGTTTTCTCAAAGATTGACTTGAGGTCGGGATACCATCAAGTCCGAATTAAGGGTGAAGACATCCATAAAACTGCTTTCCAGACACGGTATGGTCACTATGAGTTTGTGGTAGTGCCATTTGGGTTAACCAATGCCCCTGCCACTTTCATGTGCTTAATGAAAAATGTACTCAGTAAATTTTTATATAAATTTGTACTAGTATTCATTGATGATATATTAATCTACTCTAAGAACAGAGAAGAACATGAAGAGCATCTTCGAATTGTGTTGCAAGTGCTATGAGAGCATCAACTCTATGCTAAATTCAGCAAGTGCGACTTCTTTCAGAAACAAATACATTACTTGGGACATGTTCTGTCCGAGGAAGGGGTAGCAGTAGATCCTGACAAGATTAGGTCTATCATGGAATGGCTCACCCCAAAGGATGTCTCAGACATCAGATCCTTTATGGGATTGGCGGGACACTATAGGAGATTTATAAAAGATTTCTCCAAGATTGGTTGTCCAATCACTGCCCTCCAGAAGAAGGGAACAAAATTTCTGTGGACACAGCAATGTGAAGAAATATTTCAAACCTTGAAACATTTACTAACCCATGCACCCGTGTTGAAAATCGCTGACCCAGAAGCTGACTTCCTTGTGTGCACATATGCCTGTAAAGAAGGGCTCGGAGGAGTCCTCATGCAGGAAGGAAAGGTGATCTGCTATGAATCCCGGAAATTGAATGAACATGAGGTCAATTATGTGACTCATGACCTAGAACTGGCTGCCATAGTGCATGCCTTAAAAATGTGGAGGCATTACCTCTTGGGAAGAAAATTTGTGCTTATGACAGATCACTGTGGATTACGGTATTTGTTCGACCAACCAAAGCTCAATGCTAGACAAGCTAGATGGATGGCCCTCCTTAGCGAATTTGATTCTGAGATCAAACACATCAAAGGGAAGGAAAATAGGGTGGCCGATGCCCTTAGCAGAAGCATAAAAACAATTCACCTGGCAGCGGTAAGTACCTGCGAGACAGATGTCAAGAACAGAGTCATAAATGCACAAGAAACAGATTCCTTCGTTCAGACTGTGACCCTGCACCTACAGCAAGAACCCGCTGGAGTAAAGTATGACGGCTACCAGATAACCGAAGGAGGTCTGCTCACTTATAGAGATAGGTTGTACATTCCAAATTGTGACGACTTGAAGAGGTTCATTATGGATGAACTACATAAAAGACCATACACTGGTCACCCAGGATACCAGAAAATGATTACTGCCACACGAAAACAATTTTATTGGTCGGGATTGAGGAAGGACGTAGCCAAATATTTGGCCCAATGCATAGAATGCCAACAGGTTAAAGCAGAAAATCGACACCCAGCAGGACTACTACACCCTTTACCCATCCCAGAATGAAAATGGGAAACCATCTCCATGGATTTTATCACCGGATTACCCACTTCAACTAAACAAAATGACGCCATTATGGTAGTGGTGGATAAACTAAGCAAGTCTGCTCATTTCATCCCCGTCAATCAACTTGCAAGGCGATAGATATCGCACAGGTATTCATGAAAGAGGTGTTCCGACTGCACGACATGCCGAGAGAGATAATATCTGACCGAGACACAAAATTCACTTCCAAATTCTAGAAATCACTGATGGCGGGTTTGGAGACCAAGTTGTTGTTTAGTACCACCTATCACCCTCAGACCGATGGACAGACAGAAAGAGTAAATCAGATATTAGAAGATATGTTAAGGATGCATGTAATGCATCAACCCAGGAAATGGGAAGACTACCTGCCATTGGTAGAATTTGCCTACAACAACGGCTATCAAGCGTCCTTAAAGATGAGTCCCTTCGAGGTCCTCTATGGTAAACAGTGTAATATTCCAGTTAGCTGGAGTAATCCTGTAAATAGGATTTCCTTTGGACCCGACATGTTGAAGGAAATGGAACAACAAGTGACTCAGATAAAACAAAATCTGAAGGTCGCTCAGAACCGATAGAAAAGTTACGCTGATCAAAAGAGAATTCCAAGAGAGTTCAAAGTGGGAGACCATGTATATCTCAGAATTAAGCCCAGTAGGAGTTCCCTGAAAATCCGTTGGGAGTCACTACGCCTACGGTTGGCTGGAAACGAGCACCCCTCTCAGTAGTCGCACCCACTTCTGGTGTTATTTCTGATAAGTGTTATATATATATTGCATCTTGAAACTCATCGACTGGTATATGTATATATATATGCTCATAGAATTGTGAAATTGGGAATGATTTCAGTGTTAGATTGTCGATGCAGTGTTTGATAAGAAGGAATAGGTATATGCTTATAATAGAAGAAACCATGCATGATTTATGTTGATAAATGGACTTGATTATGCATGAGCTGAACCAAGTCAGACTTCCAGTCCATCCTTGGGAGTTTGTTTCCCTTTGTTTGTTTCCAGGAATGCCCTGTATCAGATCTCTTCACAGAGATTCCCTTCTTAGAAAGGCTTACCAAGAACCGGGAAAAAGGACTTGAATGTGCAAGTCTTAGCAACCCTGTATGAAGAGGAATGACCCTCTTAAAAATCCCGAACTAGCAGCGTGGGGATAATTATTGATCAACTGGTGAGATCCTGTCAGGGAACTTGCGGTCATTTACGATCGTTAAATCGAAGAAATAAACGAGGGCGTTAATTGCCTTAACCCTTTTTCCTCTATCTTCGTGAATAGCGAGGAAATCCGAATCGTAGATCCCCAGGCTCCATGAGAACGTCTGGACCGTTGGTTTTTCCACGTCCAAAGAGCAGTAGGAAAGGGCGCAGCATCGGGATAGATCCGAACCGTCAGATCTTATCTAGGAAACCCGACATCCATTATATCTATAGGGAGATAGACGAGGGTTAAGCCTCGTGAATAGGGACAAAAAGGATCAGAGCCGTCCATCCGAAGAGGACAGGTGGCAGAGATCCAGGGATCTCGTGAGCTCGGAGGTTCGCTGGGTAGGAGTCCAAAAGTTGGATGCTCCAAGTCGCGAATGGTGAAGCCACGAGAGGATCAGAGCCGTCCATCCGAGGAGGACAGGTGGCAGAGATCCAGGGATCTCTTGAGCTCGGAGGTTCGCGGGGTAGGAGTCCAAGAGTTGGATGCTCCAAGTCGCGAATGGCAAAGCCAGGAGAGGATCAGAGCCGTCCATCCGAGGAGGATAGGTGGCAGAGATCTAGAGATCTTGTGAGCTCGGAGGTTCGCGGGGTAGGAGTCCAAAAGTCGGATGCTCCAAGTCGCGAATGGCGAAGCCACGAGAGGATCAGAGCCGTCCATCCGAGGAGGACAGGTGGTAGAGATCCAGGGATCTCGTGAGCTCGGAGGTTCACAGGGTAGGAGTCCAAGAGTTGGATGCTCCAAGTCACGAATGGAGAAGCCACGAGAGGATCAGAGCCGTCCATCCGAGGAGGACAGGTGGCAGAGATCCAGGGATCTCGTGAACTCGTAGGTTCGCCAGGTAAGGATCCAAGCATTTGGTGCTCCAAGTCGTGAGACGCGAGGAGTGAGAAAGAAGGGTAGCCGTTGGATCTGGGTCGCAGGAGAACTGTTGGATCTACACGTAGGATCGTGTATCGGGGTTTCGTAGGTTGAAGCCCTTGATCTTGGCAACAGAAGCTGCGAAGTCTCAAAGCGCGATATTTTGACGAGATCAGAACCGCCCATTATTTTGGACGTGTGTCAGGAGATCCCGAGGAGTCGGAGAATCGGAGTTTTCGAAGGCATGGAACTCTTACATGTTGGAATCGTGAAACGTGATACTCCGACAGGCAGGAATATAGCGCAGGGCCACACAGGAGTCTGTGGAGGACAGGTGGCAGGTTAAAAACTGGGACCCATCGGAGAATCAAGATTTGAGGAGTCGGGAATCCCGTATGCATTTGGGTATCGCAAACCCCAAAACCCCGACAAAGGGGTAAGGTTGTGGTCACGAAGTGATGGTTATGTGGACCAGGGGCTGAGCCAGGAGAGCTAGTGTGAAAAAGGCGCGTCGGGAATCGGAGAATCGCGAGTCTTGGGGATGTTCGCACATCGACATTGAAAACATCGAAATCCCGATAGGAGCCTAGGACTGTGGCCATATGAGGGCAGGTCACGTAGACCAGTAGCATAGCCGGTAGGGCTAAGGTAAAAAGGAGCTCATCGGTAATCGGGGATTCTGTCCCTTGGGGAAAAACGAAAATTTTTACTAGGTTATAGTGGGTATGTGACAACACACTTCATGTAATCTTTGCTGCCAATTTTCCAACCCTGTATCTGAATCAGAAGCACATGATGTGATGCTCCTCCAGTTGAGTACTCCATCTACGATTGGGTTGACATAATCTTGTTCATGCGCGGTTGTTTTGTATAACTGGTTTATTTCCTCTAAATCCAGACAAGTTGGTTCTACGAACCTTTCCCCTTCTGAAGGGTCTAATGGTGCAATGACTCTGTATTCTCCTAATTCAAATGTCATATTCCTTGTCTTCAAGTTTATTATGGATTGGTTATTAAATTTCCAATCCAAGCCAAGAAATGTTGGATAAGGTGTTGTACCATATACTATTTCTATCACTTCAAAGTCTGCCTTAGTGCGCACTCCATCTAGATCTACTGTCACACCCTTAAGCCTTCCAATTGGTAGAACTCTGTGTTGGTTTGCTAGCTTCAATTGGATAGGTGAGTAGCCTAATGTGGGATCTCCCATACATTTCCATGTCTTCTTAGATAAGACGTTGACCTCAGAGCCTAAGTCTAATATAATGTCTCCCATATTGAAATCTCCAATGTTGGCATTCAGTCTGAATTCTCTACTTGTCCTCCTTCTCGTATGGAGGTGATTGATTGTTTTCTGTTCTAACTTCCTCTCTTCCTCTGTGTTACATATTTATAATATATTTTGCAAAACTTTAACGGATGATGGGTCCTTCAGTATCTTAACACAGGATTATAGAAAAGTCTTTATGGTACTTGTGCTATAGGTGGTACTTCGCTCGTGTGATCCATTAATAAGGGCATCTCGTACATTAGTACATTATGAGTATGTTACACAATTGATGTAGATGCAATATCTTGTGTGAGGAACTCCCATCTGGCTTCCTTGATTGTTTCTTTTTCTTTACCCGCATCAAACTATTTCTGTGATTCAGTATTCTTCTTTACCCATTGGCGTTGCGCTGACTCCTATCTTACTGTGTCAGCCCCTGTCTTAGCTCCTCTGCATGTAACTATGTTGATATTTCTTCCATCATCTTTGGTTTTTGCAGAAATCCACTGAACATTCTGATTTTTCTTTTTCCTTTTTTCTTGAATCTTCCCCAAAAGTGTTGGGCATTCCTTTGTATCATGGTTTGCTGCGTGACAATACATACATGTTGCAAGTGGAAGTGGACATTCCCTTGCATAATGTCCTGGCTGTTGGAAGTTGTGGCACACTACTGGACCTCTTGATCCAGATTTAGAAGTGGAATCACTGATTAACAGACTGAATACAATAAACACAGAGATATGAAGAACAACACATATATTGAATGAACAATATCTTCCATTGAATAAATGAAATAGGATGAAACTGTAAAACTGCAGAACTGAAACCCTTACTTAAATGGTGGTAGCTATCTCTGAGAAGAGATTTGGATGCTATGTGCATCCGTCTGAGCAGAATGATTACAATGAGGCTCCAGAGGAATTTTTAATATTACTCATGAATTCAAAAACCCTAAACGTCCAAAAACCTGACCCTACGAGGTGAAATGCCAAAATTCATGTGGGCCCCTATGGGAAAGTTGGTACCTCAACTTCTCGGGGTCGTAACTTTTGCATACGACCTCCGTTTTAGGTGCGTGATAGCCCGTTGGAAAGGTTTTTAGAGAACCTCTGACTCCATGTACAATTTGACTGTGGTGAGCCAAAAAAACACTGTTTAGGGATCCAAAACGGACTTGGAAGTACAGGGAGATGTGATGACATGAAAACATACAAAATAATCCAGTTGGATTAGGTGAAAGGCCACCATCATCCACCTGGAAGATGTGTAGGGATTTAGACAACCCCAAAAGTGTTGAACCCACAATTACAAAGAAGTATAGAAGAACGTGTTGAACTAAAAACTAACAATATGAGCCAATTGGAATAGGTGTATGGACACCAATATCCACCTAGATAAATCCTCCCCCCTTAGAAAGCAATGGTATCCATTACATTTAGTTCCCCCATTAGGTGAGGAAACTTCTACTAGATTTAGCCCTGGGTGAGCCACTTTGCTTGGTGTAGGAGCTGCCCTGCCTTGACAACCCCATAAAGATGGATCCTCTGCTGGCGACTTCCATGGACTCGTGTGTCCACTATCTGATCATTCGATGCCTGTTCCATGCAGTCAGGGTTGAGCTCTGTTGGTGTCAGCTGTTCTGCGATCTCCGAGGGGTCCAATAATGGTGGAAAATATGGCCGAAGGTGGTCCACATTGAACACTGGGTGCAAGCCAAGGAATGGTGGAGTGTTGAGCTCAAAAGAATTGTTACCCACAACCTTGGTGATGGTGTAAGGCCCATAGTGAAGTGGGTGGAGCTTCTGATGGGGCCCTGTAAAACGCTCTTTCTGCAAGTGTAACTAGACCTTGTCTCCAATCTAAAACTGGTGCAGTGTCATATGTTGATCATGGCGTTGCTTGTACTTAGTATTGGCTTTCTGTAAAATCTTCTCGACCTGTTGGCGGATGTGCTAAATCCACTCAATGAATCTAGTGGCTTTGTCGGTCTCAGACTAAACATGGGAAGAGTCTATCTTGTGGTTTCCATAGTAGTGCAACATCAATGGGACCCAAGGGTTGGAATCCCAGTCCCACTTGAAAATGGCTATGGCCAGTGGATCTATGGAGATCCCTGTTGTAACTGTGCTGAACATAAGGGAGACTCTCATCCCATGTACACAAATTCTTAGAGTTGTACATGTGCATGATGTGCACAATCATTCGATTGACGACCTCTGTTTGGTCGTCTGTTCAGGGTTGGAAAGCGATGGATTTAGTGAGCTTGGTGTCCAACAGTGACGAGAGACTCGACCAAAATGTGCTGAGGAACCTGCTGTCTCAGTCGAATATGATGGTCTGTGGTATCCCAAAATGGACCCACACTTGTTTGAAGAAGAGCTTGGCAGTATTTACCACTGTGATGTTATTCTTGTAGGCTGTGAGGATGGCCATCTTCGAAAACCAATCAACGACCACAAATAGACAATCATTGCCTTGCTTGGTGGACGAAAGGCCATACATGTAATCCATCGAGATGGATTCCCAAGGCCTATCGGGGGTTGCAAGAGGGGTGTATAAGCCTTGCTTCTTGATGGCTGGCTTGGAAATGGCACAAGAAGTGCAAGATCTAATATAATTGCTGACATCATGTCGAAGTTTTGGCCAATAAAAATGTTTCTGGAGGATGACCACAATTTTCTCCATGTCAAAATGTCCTGCCACCCGACTGTAGTGGGATTCCCAAGTTATCTTTTCATGCTCGCTTGCAGGAACACAAAGATGGCCCAGATGGCATAACATCCCATCCTGAATGTGAAAATCGATGATAATCACGCCTCTACCCAAGAGATGATAGGTGGTGGGGAAGTCCGAATATTGCTGATAAAGTTGGGGCCACTCAGATGCCTCATGTTCATAGGAATGGAGCACAGTGGTGAGTGCAGCTACAAGAGGTCGACTAAGGAATTCAACGGCACGATTTGTGCTCCCTGTATTATACTTGATGTTGAGATGGAATTGTTGCAGGTAGGTGGACCACTTCTGATGGCAATCATTCTGCAACTTCCCCTGTGTCTGTATGAACTATAGAGGCTTGTGATAAGTGTGGATGATTGTCTCCTTTCCTAGAATGTAATGTTTACATTGATGATAGGCTTGTACAATGGAATACATTTCTTTGTCATAGGTGGGGTATTTACGAACAATATCTGAGAGTGTCTCACTATGGTATGCCACCGGATGGCCGTGCTGAGTGAGAACTGCGCCTACAACATATTCAGATGCATTAGTCTCAATCTCGAATGGTTGTTGCAGATCAGGCAAGGAGAGTACTGGAGTTGAGCACAAGCAATGCTTCAAATCATCAAATTCTCATTGTTGTTCCTTCCCCCACACAAACTTTTCCCTGTCACCGCCCTTGGTCACGTGGGTGAGGGCCCATGCAATATGGGAGAATCCCAACATGAACTGTTGGTAGAAATTGGCATGTCCCAAGAAGCACTGACGCTCGGTTAGTGTAGTCGGGGCTGGAAAATCACGAATGACTCAGATCTTAGCGGGATCGACATGTACTCCATGCTCATCAACAATGTAACCCAAGTATTGGACCCTGTTCATGCCAAAGGAACATTTTTCCAAGTTGGCATATAGCTTGTGCTACCGTAGAGTGCTCAAAACCTACTGAATATACCGCATGTGCTCCTCCCAAGTTCTGCAGAAGATGAGGATGTCATCCAAATATACCACCACAAAAGAGTTGGTGAAGGGTCTCAATACACCATCCATCAACCTCATGAAAATGGTTGGTGCGTTTGTTAGGCCAAAGGGCATGACCAACCATTCAAAGATACCTTCTTTAGATTTGAAAGCTGTCTTCCTGACATCAGTTGGTTCGATAGGAACCTGGTGGTAGATAGACTTTAGGTCAATCTTGTTGAAGAACTTTGCCACGTTGGTCAAGAAGGTCATCAATCCTGGGAATTGGGTACCTGTTTCTGACTGTAATTTTGTTTAATACTCTGTAATCAATGCAGAGTCGCCAGGTCCCATCCTTATTCTGCACCAGTACAATCGGGCTTCCACAAGAGGTAGATCTAGGTCTGTTGTGCCCCTTTTGAAGAAGTTGTTGGATATGACACTTGATTTCATCATTTTCCATCAACGAGTGGTGATAGACTTGTCCATTAGGAAGAGGTGCACCAAGGGTTAGATCAATTGGATGCTTGACTTGGAAGTGCATCGGTACCCTGATGGGTGAGGAGAAGATGTCTCTATACTCTTCCACGATCTCGTCCACTTGATTCTATTGCAAAGATAGGCTCTGTGTAGAGGCCACAGATGTGGCAACTACCTTATGCTTACTATGAGCATGGATCACAAAGAAGACGAACTTCCTGGTCTGTGAAATGACCTTACTGCATTGCTTAGCAGAGATTAAAGAAATAGTGGTAGGCGGTGCTACCTATGGTATCATGTACAATTGTCTACCCAAAGTAATAATAATACTGCAAGGTCTAGACTCATACACAACACGACGCTTCCACAAATATGGTTGTCCTAAAAGAACATCACAAACTTCAAGGGGAGCAATACCACACAATAACTCATCTTTGAAGGGCTTGATGCCGTAGGACATGCGACACTGTTGGCTGAAATGAAGATCTCTTCCTTGGCGAAGCCAGCCGATGGTGTAGGGATGTGGGTGCGGTTTTGTTGGCAGGTCCAACCACTTGATGACCTCTACTGAGATCAGGTTCTTTTGAATGCTGCTATAGACAATGAAATTAAGTGGAGCCCCCTTTACCCACATATGTGAGTGAAAGAGGCGTTCCCCTTCCTCTGGTTCTTCTGGTTCGCTTGGATGGACTTTGGTTGTAGCGATAGTGGCACTGGGTCCAACATAGATAATCTGCTTCCCTCCTTCTCGATTTGATTTAGAATTAGAATCGACCTCTGATTCAGAAGCCTTCATATCGACCACGAGTGACTTCTTGGAGCGACATTCTTTAGTGTTGTGACAAGGAATTTTATGGTATTCACACCATTTTCATGTGTCCTTCTTTATCTTCTCATTGCCCTTCTTATGTTGTGGCTTGGACTAGTTGTCCTGAGAGTGGCCATCTTTGCTCTATCCCTTGCAGCATGGGTTGGAGCCGCCTTTTCCCTGCTTCGATTGTGAGGAGTTTGTAGATCCAAACTCTCACCTCTTCTGCTTAAATTTCTGCTCGATATTGACAACATATCTATAAGCCGTACCCAATGAGGCGATTTCCAGAATATCCATTTCTGTTTGAATGTATATATGCAAACAATCGCAGTATTTGAGCACCAGATGTTGCTTAGAGTCTTTGATACCCAACTTGGTGCGCAGGGTATGGAAAATATTGGTGAAATATGGTAATTTCTGGTCCCTTTCTTGACACGGGGTGGTCCATCTATTGTACTGGTCCTCGTAGCTTCCAATAGGGTAGTACTATTCCTTAATGGCATCTCAGAAGGAATCACATGTAGCGACAACCACAAATATTGTAGATTCCTCTATGGCCCTTTGCTCGGAGTAAGTGTCACACCAGTCCTTAACATGGGGATGACCTTGAGGAGTGCAAAATTAATATTTTCCCTATCGGAAAAATTATGGATCGAAAAATAGACTTCGAGCAGATTCAACCATTTATCTACAACATCCACATCTATCGGTCCTTCAAATAATGGAATATCAAAATTTACCTATACCTTGAAGGGGGTTGCATGGCCGCTTGATGAAGATGCTTCTCCTGTGGGTAGTTGTCAAAGGATTTGCGCAAAGTTGTCCATCATTTTTTTCCTTTGTCATGCAAGGGATTCCTCGAGCAACATATTAAAAGGATCTATTGCTCCATCATCTTTCTTTTCATCTACCATGGGTTGTTGTTGGTCTGGACATGACTGATATTGTAACGGCTCGATTGGTTTGAGTCCCAACCTCTTGTACCCAGATCTTGTTGTGGACATGCAGGAAGAAAAAATAAATGAAGAGAAGACCGCTCTGATACCACTGATCCAAATTTAGGAGCGAAACAAGTGATTAACAGACTGAATACAATAAACATAGAGATATGAAGAACAACATAGATATCCAGTGAATAATATTTTCTATTGAATAAATGAAATAGGTTGAAACTGTAAAACTGCAGAACTGAAACACTTGCTCGAATGGTGGTAGCTATCTATGAGAAGAGATGTGGCTTCTATGTGCATCTGTCTGAGCAGAATGATTATAATGAGGCTCCATAGGCCTTTTTAATATTACTCATGAATGTCAAAACCCTAGACATCCAAAAACCTAACCCTAGGAGGTGAAACGCCAAAAGTCATGTGGGCCCCTATGGGTAAGTTGGTACCTCAACTTCCCAGGGTCCTAATTTTTTCTTACAACCTCCGTTTTAGGCACGTGATAGTGATCTGAAAATGAAAGTATTTGTTTTGCTGTGCAAAGTATTCATTCTCATTAATATGAAATGTGCAAAGTATTTTAGCTTCAAGAGTTAATCTCTTTGTGTGAGAGAGAAGTATTTGTTTTCTAAATCAATATTTGAAATCTGTCTAACACAGCATAAAGAAATTCATCATAAACACACAGCATTTGTTGAGGCAGTTCACCCCTCCTGGGCTACATCTGCCGGGTCCAAGGCTCCCAATGGGCATGTCCTTGCTCTATTAATTCTCAAAATGGTGTTACAATGATAAAAAGGTCAATAAAAAGGCCAAACCTGCTGAAGGCACAAAATCTGAATATAGACAGAAACCTGAAATGACTCTGAAATCACAACAAACAGTGAAAGTTGCTCCAATGAAACTCCTCCTCACCCAAGGCCCCAATGGCTCCTCAAGCTCCTCTGCCCTGAAACTGGCTGAACGACACCTCTGTTGGCTCTGCAACCTGCTCCATTGGCTCTAGAAGGCTGAAAATACCCAAAATCGACCCAAAAAACGTGAAGAATGGTTTCCTGTAGCTCCTGTTCTCCCAATAACAAACTTTCCTTCTCTTTTCCCCAAAAACCCCACTAAATTCGGAAAAGAGGAAGTTAACTTCGCCAAAATTAGCAAAAGGATCAAAAATGTCGGAGTCCGCCAAAACGAATGTGCCAACTGCTCTTTAGCCCACGGTTATGCTCTTGGTCACTTGCACAATTGCGTTTGGTCCCTAGGGGCTGGCCCCCGACTTAACACGCCCCAAACGCGTGTCAACCTTTTAAGCTAAAAATGCGGCTTGCCATGTAACGAGAAGCTCTAGCCCAAGTGGTTAGGGCGCGGGGCTTTCAAAGGGGCGACCCAAGTTCGAGTCCTGCCTCCTTCCTTTGGGCGCGTTAAAAAAATATATGAGTTTTATTAATTCATATAGTGCTCCGCCCTCCATAGTATTGATTTTAATATAACCATATATATTTTAAAGCTACGTGGCGGCCTACGCGCCCACTTTTTTTGATTTTGATTAAAAACATTTTTCAATAATGTTTTTATTTTAATTTTTTTATTTATTATTATTTTTTTTTTATAATTTCATTATATATATTTTTTTATTTTATAATGAAATAAGGAATTTCTGACTGAGATATCTTTGTGATGCAGAGTCGGTTTTGTGTGCCGTTCGCGCCAGCAGGATCGTATCGACGAGACCTATCCAGGCATTCCAACTTCGACCAATTCTGAGCAAGTTCAATTTTGAGCATTTTTTCCACTTAGGACATGATCTCCTGATCAGATAGCCCCTTGGAAAGTTTTTTTAGAGAACTACAAGTTACGTCGTCAAACTCTGACTCAATCTACAATTTGACTATGGCAAGCTAAACAACATTGTTTGGGGCTCCAAAACGGCCCTGGAAGTACAACAAGGTGCGTTGATATGAAAACATGCAAAATAAGCGAGTTGGATTAGGTGAGAGGCCACCAATATCCACCTAGAAGATGTGTATGGCTTTAGACAGCCCCAGAAGTGTAGAAACCACAATTATAAAGAAGCACAGAAGAACATGCTGAACTAAAAACTGACAAGAGGAGCTAGTTGGAATAGGTGGGTGGCCACCAATATCCAGTTGGATCAATCCTCCCCCCTTAGGAAGCAATGGTCTCCATTGCTTTTAGTTCCCCCATCATGTGAGGACACTTCTGCTGGATTTGGCCCCGAGTGAGCCACTTGGCTTGGTGTAGGAGCTTCTCTACGTTGGCAACCCGATAAAGCTGGATTCTTTGCTGGTGAGTGCTCTTGACCTGTGTGTCCACTATCTGATCAGTGGATGCTTGTTCCATGCAGTTAGGGTTGAGCTCTGTTGGTGTCAATTGTTCTGTGATCTCTGAGGGGTCCAATAATGGTGGAAAATATGGCTGAAGGAGGTCCGCATTGAACACTGGGTGCAAGCCAAGGAATGGTGGAGTGTTGAGATCAAAACCATTATTACCCACAACCTTGGCGATGGTTCAAGGCCCATAGCGAAGTGGGTAGAGCTTCCGATGGGGCCCTGTAAGAAGCTTCTTCTGCAAGTGTAACTAGACCTTGTCTCCAACCTGAAACTTATGCGGTACCCTGTGTTGATCACGACGTTGCTTATACTTAGCATTGAATTTATGCAAAATATTCTGGACCCGTTGGAGGATGTGTTGAATCCACCCAATGAATCTGGTGGCTTTGTTGGTCTCAGGCTTAACATGGGAAGAGTTTGTCTATGTGGTTTTCAAAGGTAGTGCAATCGGTGGGACCCAAGGGTTGGAATCCCAGTCCCACCTGAAAAGGGATATTGCCGGTGGAGCTATGGAGAGCCATGTTGTATCTGTGGTGAACATAGGGGAGAATCTCATCCCATGTATGCAGATGCTAAGAGTTGTACATGTGCAGGATGTGCACAATCATCCTATTGATGACCTCTATTTGGCCATCTATTTGGGGGTGGAAAGCGATGGATTTAGTGAGCTTGGTGTCCAACAGTGACCAGAGACTTGACCAAAATGTGTTGAGGAACCTGCTATCACGGTTGGAGATGATGGTCCGTGGTATCCCAAAATGGACCCACACTCGTTCGAAGAAGATCTTGGTAGTATATGTCGTTGTGATGTTCTTCTTGCAAGCTATGAGGATGAGGATCTTCAAAAATCGATCAACGACCACAAATACACTACCATTGCCTTGCTTGGTGGACCGAAGGTCAGACATGTAATCCATTGAGATGGATTCCCAAGGCGTATCGGGGATAGGAAGAGGGGTGTATAAGCCTTGCTTCTTGATGGATGGATTGGCAATGGCACATGCAATGTAAGATCTGATATACTTGCTGATGTCCTGTCGAAGTTTTGGCCAATAAAAATGTTTCTGGAGAACAACCACAATTTTCTCCATGCCAAAATGTCTTGCCACCTGACTGTAGTGGGCTTCCCAAATCATCTTTGAATTCTCCCTTGCACGAACACAGATATGACCTAGATGGCATAAAAACCCATACTGAATGTGAAAATTGGTGATAGTCACGCCTGTACCCAAGAGTTGAGGGGTGGTTGCGAAATCCGAATCTTGCTGATAAAGTTGGGGCCACTCAGATGCCTCATGTCCACAGGAATGAAGCATAGTGGTGAGTGCAACTATGGGAGGTCGATAGAGGCAGTCAACGACATGATTTGTGCTCCCTGTATTATAATTGATGTTGAGATGGAACTGCTGCAGGTAGGCGGAACACTTCTTATGGTGGTCGTTCTACAACTGATCCAAATTTTAGGGGGTATATGGTTTGAATTCAGATGAAAAAGTCATAAAATGAAGAAGTTAATAGATTTTCCATGTGGATCAAGGAGATGCCCGCCTCCTTATTAATTAATTGGGCTAACAGGTTGCCAATATGGGTCAAAGAGAGTCCCACCTCTCCATTATTTTATTGGGTTTTTTGCACTACTTAGTTAGCTGGGTAGTTAGATCTATTATTATAATAATATAGACTCATTTAATGAGCTCTTCCCATTATTGTATCGGGTTTTATTTTCCACTACTTAGTTAGTTGGGTAGTTAGATCTATTGTGCTAATAATAGAGACTCATTTAATGAGCTCTTTTTGACTTTGTCCAATGGACCATTTTGTAATGCTATATAAAGGCCTATGAAGCCTTCTCATAATATCAAGTTACTCATTTTGGCTTCTCTCAAAATTTCTATTGTTCATTGTGAGATTAATTAGCTCTGAGTGATTTACTAGTAATGAGTTTTAGAGGTGAGGCTCCTCTTTGAGCCTCACCTCCCAAGTACTTCATTTACATGTTTTTTTCCATGATTATTTTCATGCAATATTGGCATTTCTAAGCTCCTCCTCTCTCGACATTCAAGCCATCCAAATCTCAGCCCCCGAGATCCAGATCAACAATTTCCTTCGTGTCTATATGAACGGTAGAGGCTTGTGATCAGTGTGGATGATCATCTCTTTTCCCAGAATGTAATGTTTCCATTGACGACATGCTTGTACAATGAAATACATTTCCTTGTCATAGGTGGGGTATTTCCAGACAGTATCTGAGAGTGTCTCACTATGGTATGCCACCGGATGATTGTGTTGAGTGAGAACTGCACCTACAACATAGTCAGATGCATTAGTCTCAATGTTGAATGGTTGTTGCAAATCAGGCAAGGAGAGTACTGGAGTTGAGCACAAGTGATGCTTCAGATCATCAAATGCTCATTGTTGTTCCTTCCCCCACATGAACTTTTCCCTGCCATTGCCCTTGGTCACGTGGATGAGGGCCCATGCAATATGGGAGAATCCCAACATAAACAGTCGGTAGAAATTGGCTAGTCCCAGGAAGCTCCGAAACTCGGTTAGTATGGTTGGGAATGGACAGTCACGGATGACTTGGATCTTAGCAGAATCGACATGTGCTCCATGCTCATCAATAATGTAGCCCAAGTATTGGACTCTGTTCATTCCAAAGGAACATTTTTCCAAGTTGGAATATAGCTTGTGTTACTGAAGAGTGCTCAAAACCTATTGAATATGCCACATGTGCTCCTCCCAAGTTCTGTTGAAGATGAGGATGTCATCCAAATATATCACAACAAAAGAGTTGGTGAAGGGTCTTAATACATCATCCATCAACCTCATGAAAGTGGCTGGTGAATTTGTTAGGCCAAAGGGTATGACCAACCATTCGAAGAGACATTATTTAGATTTGAAAGTTGTCTTCTAGACATCAGTTGGTTCGATTGGAATCTGGTGGTAACATGACTTTAGGTCAATCTTGCTGAAGAAATTTTCCCCCTTGAGTTGGTCAAGAAGATCATCAATCCTAGGAATTGGGTACCAGTTTTTGACAGTGATTTTGTTTAATGTTTTGTAATCAATGTAGGGTCGCCAGGTCCCGTCCTTCTTTAGCACCAGTACAATCGGGCTTACGCAAGGAACACAAAGATGGCCCAGATGGAATAACAGCCCGTCCTGAATGTGAAAATCAGTGATATTCGTGCATGTACCCAAGAGATGATAGGTGGTGGGGAAGTTCGGATCTTGCTGATAAAGTTGGGGCCACTCAGATGCATCATGTCCATAGGAATGGAACACAGTGGTGAGTGCAGCTATGGGAGGTCGACTGAGGTAGTCTACGACATAATTTGTGCACCCTGTATTATACTTGATGTTGAGATGGAACTGCTATAGTTAGGTGGACCACTTTTGATAGCAATCGTTCTGCAACTTCACCTATGTATGTATGAACTGTAGAGGCTTGTGATCAGTGTGGATGATCATCTCCTTTACTAGAATGTAATGTTTCCATTGACGACAGGCTTGTACAATGGAATACATTTCTTTGTCATAGGTGGGGTATTTCCGGGGAGTGTGTTAGAGTGTCTCACTATGGTATGCCACCGGATCTTCTTAGGCATTGATCTGGTAGTTCTTCCTATTATTCTTAGTAATCATTCATCTGTTAATTCTATGCATGCATTCTAACAGATCCAACATATAATAGAGCTCACTGACTTATCCATTCATCCATTCATCATCTAACTACTTGTAGAAGGTAAACATGCAATCAATCACAACACATAACACAGGTGTTACCGTGGTTCAACCCCTCCTGGGCTACGCCCACAAATATTTGTCTTCTTATGCTCTTTTATTTAGATTTTTGTAATAGATAGCGATGTGTGCACTACAATCCCGATCATGCAGTTACAAAACCGGTTCCACAATCCTCTATGAGGATGACTAGATCGCACCAGGCTCCTCAACCTACGATCTAACCCTCAAGATCTAGCTACTTGACCCTCCTACAACTCAACAACTTACAAAAATGGTATCCAAGCTTACAGTAGTTCTCCTAGCCAAGAAAAACAGTATCGTCTAACATTTTGGAACCCCGACCTAGACCTCCTAGGTGTTGATATTTGGGTACCTTGGAAAGTGGTTCCCATGTGTTTATGACTCTCTAAACACAAAGGGGGAGACTATTACCCTTGTACTATGTACTTTGTGTCTAATTTCACTTTGACTTAGGAGATTTAAGTCAAAAGTGAAATTTGGTCATTTTAGCCTAAAGTGACAATTAATTCACAAAGTGGGTGAATTAATAGACATAAAGTGGAAAGTATGGAAACTTAAGTGAAGTGGGTTTTGAGTTGAGATATATGTGAGATGATCTCAACCATTGATTAAGGATGAGATGAGATGATATCATTCATGCATCATTTAGGTTTCCTTATGCATCCTAAAGGAGGGCGCAAGGGGAAAAAGGAGAGCTCATTCACTTGTATGTTCACCAAAGGATCTTGGAGAAGGGAAAGAGGATGAGAACATAAGAAAAGGGTGAGGAAAGCTTGGGCGCACATGTTCATGGAGGGCTCATGGATGCTTAGGCCTCAGTTATTTGATGGTGATCACATCTGCTAGGAGGAGGGCGCACCATATGAGTGGATTGCACACTACCTGGTAGTAGTTTTGCTTGGAGGAAGTCAGTTCTGATAGGTTCAGTGGAGAGGCAGCACATGAGAGCATCGTCCCGTGGAGGGATTTCTTCATTGGGTCAAAGAGGAAGGAGGGCGCTTCATTTCAGTGGAGAGAGCAACAAAGGGAGAGGGTGCACTTGAGTTTGGGCACATATCTCATTGGATCTTGTGGAAAGTCTCGTGAGGATCTTGCTATGCATACAAGTTCCTTTGTATTGTATTACTTGTTGTATCTCATGCTTTGATCATCATTATATAGACATATATCCCAAACTGGTTTTCCTCGGGGGGTTTTTATCCAGGGTCATGTTGACCAAAAATACTTGTGTCAAATTTATGCATGCTTAGAAGTGTAGATCAACATTTTAAAGTTCAAATATCTAGATGTAGTGTTATGTGTTTTAATGTATTATGCATGTGCTAACATTGAGTAAAGAAAACACTTGCAAGGGCACCTTAAAAGAGAACTTAACCATTAAAATATTGAGGAGAAAGTTTGGTGACTGTTTGCTGTCCTAAAACGACAAGAGAAGACAACCACATAGTTGAAACTTAGAGCCATACTAAGGTAAAGGACATAACTTAGGTGGCAGCCTCATATGACCTCAGAAAATCTACATGGTATTAGAGCCAAAGGTGGCTTAGACTTGCTGATTTTGGAGCACTTTTGTGGGAACTTTTGTGAGTTTTTATATCAAATTTGTTGGCTATTTTGGACAACAAGTTTTTAGTCCAAAACAGTGGGTAAAATTCAGATTTGAAGGTACCTCACATTCAGTGCTAGTTGGACAACTCAGGGAAGATTTTGGATAGTTAGTTGATAGCGTTTATGGACAGTTGTGGGTAGATTTGTTGGGATGATTTTTGACACTTGTGGACAACCTCTTTTCACACTTGTGTGGACATGAGTGAGGTTGTAGTGTATGACCTCTTTTCACACCTATTTTCTAAGAGTGAGGTCGGGGTTTTTCTTGCCTCTTTTCACACCTGTGTTGACATGAGTGAGGCAGTGTTGCTTTGCATTTGGAGCATCAAAGTGAGCGCAGTTTGACAGACATGTCAGTATCTCAGATGCGTGTGGAGGACATGCTAGTCGGGGATATCAATTGGTCGCCTTGGAAGGCGAGGATTGTCTTTGTCTTAGATGACCTCGATCTATGGGACATAGTCGATGCGGCTATTCCATTCATTCCTATCACTGCTCCCATCTTGGTGGTAGAGTTTAGGAAAAGGAACAACAAGGCAAAGAGGATCATTTGTGATGCCGTGAGAGATCACATTATTCCCCATTTGACGGGGAAGACTCATGCATACGAGATGTGGGCATCTCTATTCAAGTTGTTCAAGAGCTCTAATGATAACTAGAAGTTGGTTCTTCATGATCGACTGAGGATCATTCGCATGCTCGAGGATGAGTCGGTTACTTCATTCCTTGGTAGATACACCCAGATCAGAGACGATCTTGGAGCCGTCAGAGAGGTGGTGAACCCTAACTCTTTGGTGAGGACAGCTATGAATAGCTTCACCAAACCTTGGGGTCCATTCGTACATGACATTTTTGCGAGGGAGGTTATGCCTAAATGGGAGAGGATGTGGGATGACTTCGTCCAGGAGGAGATTAGGCTTGCAGCTGAAGCTTCTAGACAACAACAACAACAACAACAGTCAGTCCCAGGTGACGAGGACCTTTCTCTTTGGAAAAAGAGAAAGAAGAAGACCGACCATGGAGGTTGGCAGGGTCCCAAGTTTTGGGCCCCACCACAGGGAGGAGAGAGAAGAAAAAACAATGGGTAGAAGAGAGACATGAGCACAGTGAGATGCTTTTCTTGTGGAGAGATGGGTCACTATGCAGGACAGTGTCCCAAGAAGAATAAGAAGCAGGAGGATGTGTCAACAACGACAACATAGGAGATAGAGTTCAGTGATTAGTTCACGAGAGAGTGTGCTTTCATGACTACTTTGTCTATTGTTACACCATCCAACATTAGATGGGGAGACAGAGTTAATGAGGATTGACTGACTCACAACAGTGATTCAGAGGGAGATCAGACTCACTGTCCCTAGACATCTTCAGAGTGGGTGACTGGTCCACCTAGTATAGCTTCAGTTTCAGAGAAACCGAGCAGACAGAGAGTTGGTGCTACAACTTCAGTGCATCAGAGGTTGATGAGGAGGACCAGCAGGGCACCATGGAGGCTTGAGCCTCACTTAGCTTTTGAGATGGGCAGATCAGGTTCTGGATCCACTTCAAGTGGAAGTTACTTGGCGAGAGGCCAAGTTGATGACTCTTGGTGAGATACCAAGAGGGGGAGACTCTTGGTGAGATTCCAAGAGAGTGTCTCTTGGTGAGATTCCAAGAGTAGGTGGAAATCCTTGGTGGGAGACCAAGGTGTAGATCTTTGGTGCGATGTCGAGATCTAGGTGATCTTGGATAGATGGAGAGTCATTTCCATTTATAGATCACATAGATTCAACAGATTTGTGCCAGATTTCACTTTTAGTGATCTGGGTACAACCATACTCACTGAGTATATGCCAGGAGGAAACCATGTCCGCTGCAGGGATGAGATTGGTGGTGATGAGCACTTTCCTCGGTAAGAGGGAGTGTTGAGATTTCGGTACCCTGGAAAGTGGTCCCCATGTGTTTATGACTCTCTAAACACAAAGGGGGAGACTATTACCCTTGTACTATGTACTTTGTGTCTAATTTCACTTTGACTAAGGAGATTTAAGTCAAAAGTGAAATTTGGTCATTTTAGCCTAAAGTGACAATTAATTCACAAAGTGGGTGAATTAATAGACATAAAGTGGAAAGTATGGAAACTTAAGTGAAGTGGGTTTTGAGTTGAGATATATGTGATATGAACTCAACCATTGATTAGGGATGAGATGAGATGATCTCATTCATCCATCATTTAGGTTTCCTTATGCATCCTAAAGGAGGGCGCAAGGGGAAAAATGAGAGCTCAATCACTTGTATGTTCACCAAAGGAGCTTGGATAAGGGAAAGAGGATGAGAATGAAAGAAAAGGGTGAGGAAATCTTGGGCGCACATGTTCATGGAGGGCTCATGGATGCTTAGGCCTCAGTTATTTGATGGTGATCACATTTGCTAGGAGGATGGCGCACCATAAGAGTGGATTGCACACTACCTGGTAGAAGTTTCGCTTGGAGGAAGTCAGTTCTGATAGGTTCAGTGGAGAGGCAACACAGGAGATCATCTTCCCGTGGAGGGATTTCTTCATTGGGTCAAAGAGGAAGGAGGGCGCTTCATTTCAGTGGAGAAAGCAACAGAGGGAGAGGGAAGATCTGAGTTTGGGCGCATATCTCACTGGATCTTGTGGTAAGGCTCGTGAGGAGCTTGCTATGTATACAAGTTCCTTTGTATTGTATTACTTGTTTTATCTCATGCTTTGATCATCATTATATATACATATATCCCAAATTGGTTTTCCCTGGGGGGGTTTATCCAGGGTCATGTTGACCAAAAATATTTGTGTCAAATTTATGCATGCTTAGAAGTGTAGATCAACATTTTAAAGTTCAAATATATAGAGGTAGTGTTATGTGTTTTAATGTATTATGCATGTGCTAACATTGAGTAAATAAAACACTTTCAAGGGAACCTTAAAAGAGCACTTAACCATTAAAATATTGAGCAGAAAGTTTGGTGACTGTTAGCTGTCCTAAAATGGCAAGAGAAGACATCCACACAATTGAAACTTAGAACCATACTAAGGTCAAGGATGGACCTTATGTGGCAACCTCATACTTATTTATACTTATTTATGTCTTTTCGACCATTACAATCTCTTTAAAAAAACCCTAACCCTAATGTGGTTAGGTTTTCCTGCATGCGCGCCTTGCATGCTTTCCTCCTTTGCATGCGGCTTTCCCTCGCACGTGTTGGTTTTCCTTGTAGCTGTGTTTTTCTAATTTAAGCTTTACTTTACAAAATTGGATTCTTCCTCAAAATCGACCTGCACCCAATGATGGTTAACGCCAGATTGAACACGGTCTAGATCCAACAGTTAGGAGGGATCCTGAAGCATCCTCGGATCGATGGCCCTTGTCACTTTGCGACTTCAACGTTCGAGGGTTCTACCCATTCAACACTCCCTTTCTCCCTTAGTGGTCAACGCCGTACTAACCATGGTCTAGATCCAACAGTCAGGAGGAATATTGAATCATCCTCGGATCGGTGGTCCTCGTCGCTTTTTGACTTCGACGTTCGGGGGTTCTACCCGTTCAACATTCGCTTTCTCCTGGAGTGGTAAACACTGTGTTGAGGAAAATATATGAAATGATATTACTCAAGCATTTTCAGATTCTGCTTGGCTAAATAAAAATAGACGGGAATGTCACCCTAGGTTTATAGCCATCAAATATAAAATCCTAACTCACAAGTATCAATTACAAGTGCTTAGGCTAGTATTTTTCACAAAAAAAAACTGATGGAAAATACATTTTAATATGATTTTCTGAATATAATAGTTGCTGAAAACAAGTGTAAAAGACAGAAGTAAGACACCAAGATGATAATCAAAACAGATGAGACAAAGAAATCCTTTATTTCATTCCAATTCACCAAAGAGTCATTTTCTTT
Organism: Picea engelmannii; assembly: GCA_009831015.1. Lineage (NCBI taxonomy): Eukaryota > Viridiplantae > Streptophyta > Pinopsida > Pinales > Pinaceae > Picea > Picea engelmannii. Next base: position 83,079 of record ML809458.1, on the reverse strand, counting down.
ACAAAATCTCGTACAAAAATTTCGGACCAAATTCAAACTTAGACATCCACGATGGAACATACAAAAGGACCTCTGACAAAAAATCAAAACTGAACTCTAAAAGATGGATCAACTTGCCACAGATTGCTGCCCACTCGATTTTGCACAATAGCCTTTGCCAGTCATGAAAACTAATTCAAAAACAGACAAGTCTACACAGACTATCAAACATAGATCAACACCTCTGAAAAACAAGTGTTTGAATGATGTAATTCAGCCCTGAATGTTGTTGTCTACAATAAGACCATGCTATCATGAAAGAGAATTAGGCTTGTGATAAATTAAGGAATGAATGAAAACTGAAATATCTCAACGTAATATCAAAGAGCAAACCTTAGTATGCTTCTCCTTCTATCCTCCACTTATTCCTCCCTTTCCTTTTGCCTTTAAGAAAATTAGAATTAGTTGAAGTAGTTGGAAAAACTCATTAGTTAAGTTAATTAAAAGACTCAACCAACTTTTAGTTAGGGGGAAAAGTAATAATCATAATAAGGGTTAAAAATAAATAATAACTAGTAGGTGGGACCCCTTGTGACTCCCTTTAGTTCTTAACAATAATAACATACTAGTTAATTAAGCAAAACACACCTCCTTGTGACTCCCATCATCATATTAACATTTGACAATTTATCTCAACATATTTGAAATCATCTTAATATATATATATATATATTACTCATATATCCAAAGAAAACATGTTGTCCAAAATTTCTGAAGTCAACTGTCATCAACCATAAATAACATAAAACTCAAAACCCATATTTCCCACTATGATATGCAATCTTTCCTTGATTTCTGCTGTCACCCTTTGATTTTTCTAAATTTGCCTTTGGCCGTGTTGAGCCTTTAGGCTTAATCTTGCTGATCACGTGAGAACAATCATCCCTCCAATGCATCGAGGAAGATACAGATTTATCAGAGCCATTGGAGGGTGAGGAAGGGGCAGTAGTGGCTTTTCCTTTGTCAAGGGCATGATGGGCCTCAGTTTTCAAACTTTTTCTATCATGAGAGGATTGAACTGGTGAGTGAGCAGGTGCATCTTGAACAATCGGGTTAATAGGCGGGGGAGAAAGTAAGGACAAATTGGGCCAGCCACGGTGTTGGGAGACTGTCGGGTGGACAATCTCTTTCCATCCGTAATTTTCAAGAACCTCGGGTTGCAATGAGATATGAGGGGGAATGAGAATACAAGGGACTTGTGGAGCTTGGAAAAGAGGCCTTTCAGGCCTAGGTTGGACCACTCCTTGCCCAATCCAATTGAAAAATCCGGCTTGAAACAACTGGCCTAACTCTTGTGAGTAAGCGTCAAAATGTATGGAGAATATTGGCCTTCTTGGGCCTTTGTTCCAGTTACCTCTCCCTCGGTTGCCTCTGCCATGGCTACCTCGACTGAAAAAACTCCTTCCTGCATGCATGATTGATTAACAAATAGTCTTTTAAATAACCATACATGACAAATCTTTAAAAATATGAAATAGATTTTGGCTCAACAACGTATCAGACTCATGCAATCCAGTCCATACAAATTGTTTAACTATTGTGAATGAGCAGTGGGTGAACAAAGGGTCCTGGGACATGCGAGGGGTTTGTATTGAGAGAAACATGATATAATGAGAGGGAAAAGAACATGGTTACTGCTGAAAGACAACAAACAATCAACTTGAATGCAAACCAAATAAAACATCATTGTAATCCAACCAAGACACTGCTACTTCCAACTTCTTCAATACATAATTCTTCTTGACTATAATCAATTTTAGAACAGGGAGTGAAGAGTGAATGTGGGAAGGCGATGGGGTTGTAATTAGAGAAAAGAAAAATAATCGTGGGGAAAGAGAGAGGGTACTATTCATAAAATTAATTAAGTGATCCATATAACCATTATGTAAAAGTAAATACACCAACCAAATGACCATTGTGACCCAATTAACAATTACTGTGTATAGTTCACACGACTTTGTGCATTAAGTAGTTCACTATTCATAATCAAATATTTAACACAGTGTCATCAAACAAGACAGTATGCATTCCACAACAATCCGTAGGGGAGCTTCGTTTTTCTCATTTATTTATTTAACATTTAAGCAATTTTCAAATGAATACACAGTCAATTACTTCCACTCTGCTCATCAAATGCAGACAAAAAAATCATGGTCGATTATGTCTTTTAATTCATTTAATAATTAAATTGCAATGAGGTTATACTGTCACAACACCTGTGCCTATCACTTTTTAAAATGCACGATATTCATTTAACATACATAGTGGACAATCAACACAATGATCCACATTTACCTTGCAAAGATCCTGTCTTGCCAATTAAACACGCAGATAACAATCACCACTTCAACTCACGCTATGCTGTGAAATATACAACCATTCGACAAAATGAAAGTGTATTTCTGTGACTGTACAAGTCTGATTTTCTTTGACTCTAAACATTCAAAATGATGGGCTATCCATCCAACGCAACGAGGTAGCAACAACATACTCGACCTTGTAATACAAATATTCAAATTGCAACAAAGCCATGTTTAAAAACTCTGTGACTATCCCTAAGTGCGCAACCAAAAAATATCCATAGCATACACAATGGGCGACCATACCATAAACACCATGATTGCAGTAATCCCATGGCAATTAAACACTCAGTCATAATAATCAACAACCCGACACATCGACATGAAGCGACGCTGTGACTTACTCAATTAAAAATAGTGCTGGGTTATCAATTCATAAAACACAAGGAAAACAACTGTGTATTTGATTTATCCAATTAACCATGTTGAGCTTATCCATTCAATTATAAAAACAATGCAATAACTAGATACCAAAACCAACACCATCGTCACATAATCAACGGGGCGAGCCAGTAATCAACTCTGTCAACAATACACACCAATCCATAACAACCAATAGTAAACCCGATAGGCCACAACGATCTTCTCTATAAACCATCAGACTTGAGGAGTCAAGGGTTTGCTCTATGGACCAACACAAGGAGGCTAGAGTCTACTCCTCTCAATGGTGAAAACCTCTGAGATCAATGGTGCACACACAGAGAATACCACAATTCACTTCGTGGACAGGGTGACAAATCCCATAATAGGAGAGGCTATGAACAAAGGAGCAAGGCTCCATTTTAGCCTTGTAATGATACTTAGCATACACAAGGTATAACCCTCGTGGCTCTCCCAACCAACCAACTAACAACGTTGAGGTGAAAACAGAGTCATGAAGAAGCAATATAACCCACCGCGTGACCATTAGTAGCATGAATAACCCAATGCCCAAGTGAACAATGCGCAGTGACACAAAGTGCTTCCAACCCATTAAACCCCATAAAAGCCAAAGACTGGGTATGGTAATACGAAAGCGTGAAGACAACCAACCACTAAGACCAAACAAAACCCTCCAACTAAACTAGCAAGGATGACAGAGAGCCTTTATGGCTGCTAACACTCAGGACGACCACCAATAACATTGTGACTTCAATAATTATTGTAGAGAAAACCATCAACGCTTCATTCCAAAAAAATAACAATTTCACACAGTTGCCATACTCAAGGAAAGCACAAATCAATATATCCGAGCCAATATCCATTTCATAACCAGAGGAGACTCATGGATGGTAAAAAGAAAATACATACCTGTAATCAAAACACCTTAAAACGCGAGTTGGCCGAGTGGTTCCTCTCTGCTTGAAAGTCAGAGCCAAAACACAACAACACAATTTGAACAATAGCTCAACTAAGGTGGTGGCTGGTGGAAGGAGTAAGGGTGACGTGTAGTAAATGCACGTCGCCTCCATCCCCAGTCCATTAATTCCTTAGTACACGCCAGGAAGCTTCCATTAACTCGATTAATTAAACCATGTATCGAAACCATCAACCATTAAAACCAATAGTGCGGCCCATATCAAACTTATGCCATAACATAATCATAATGCATATCAACTATATAACTCAATAAATCGCATAGCTATTAACTTAGTAGCTAGGATAACAACTGTTGGCACAGGGGCATACCCGGGGTTCAGCTCTAACAACACACCAACAAGCCCTAACTACTAGCCCTTTCAACAACACCCGCGAAGCAGATGCAATCTCACCCGAAGTAGTAATAGGGGGTTGCAGGACACAAGTGTCTACAACCAGAGGAAATGCAGAGTGGATCCAGGGCAACTCACCTACACAGATCTACTTATTCTTTACCGATTTAATCCTACTTCACACAATATATCTCAGATCTAACAAAACAACACTATATCATCATATCAAATGACATAGATAATCAACAACAATCACACATAACGCCAAGATATATGTGGTTCACCCTCTCTCTAGGGCTACATCCACAGAAATGCGCTTATAATATATTATATGAAAGCATGTAGTTCTATCTAAACTCTTCGCTTTCATATCTCTCTTTCTTTCTCTTCTTCTCTCCCCTCCCTGCACACCCAGATGAAGATCTTACAACACAAACTCTCTCTCCACACTATACTTCTCTCTCAACAATAACAACAATCACTCATCATAACCTAATCGAACCCATCCCAGGTCCTCTTGACCTTTATTTATACATTACAATGACTCTCGAACAACCTTAGGCCGAAAACTAGGTGTCAAGACCCTAAATACCAAAACCTTAGGTGTCTAAAACCCTAGGTCAACTTGACCCGCGTTTTTAGGGCTTCACCAGCCTGTCTTTCCTTCTTTCCTGCAAGGTGCTCCAAAGAATCTACGGGCTTCTTTTTCTGCTTGTTGAGTTGTCCACGATCCATCTTCCTTGATGATCTGTCTTCCTCGATCTCCCCATCCAACGACTTGCTTTCTCTTACTTCGCTCCTTCTTTTCTGCTCTTTTGGCCACTTCGACCCAATCTCAGTCAACTTGTCCTCCGCGTAGTTCGCACTTCATGATTCTTTCCTTAATCTTCGCAACCTTCCATAAGCAAGGGCCAACAGGTCCCCAACACTCACATGTGACTCGTCCCGAGGCACTTCAGGTCTGAACCTTCTATTTTTATTTGTCTTCAGACTGCGAAGGGTAGTCTGTGATTTCTTCTCTGTCCCTCCCTTCTGTGTCTAGTACCCAGTTTCAACTGCACTTGGTACCTAGACCCTTCTTCTCATGATTTTACTGAGAGCTGCGAGGCAACTGGTTGTCATAGTACAATTTCAACCGGCTCCCATTCACTAAACCTTCCTTCCACTCTCCATTTAGTCTCTTCAGCTACGCAACTACTCCTTCTGTAACATATGCGACCTCAAATGGCCCAAGCCAATGTGTTTTAAACTTCCCTGGATGCTTCATGAACTTGCTATCATATACCAATCCCCGATCTTCTTGCTTAAATGGTTTCTTCTTGATATCCCTGTCATGGTAGGCCTTTTCTCTCTCCTTATGATGCTGCTGATGAAATCTTGCAATAAATATGTCTTCTTCTAGTTCGACCAACTGTGCGAGCCTCTCTTGAACAACGCCAGTGTCATCCATATCTGTGAATGCTGCAATTCTTAAGCTAGGAACTAAATATTCCATAGGGACACCCGCTTCTAGACCATAAACCAACTTAAAGGGAGTTTGCATTGTCCGTTTCTTGCAAGTAGTTCTATAGGCCCATAACATTGCTGGTACTCTCAGATCCTAATCATTCCTGTTCACACTGTAAATATTCATCAACGTTGTCTCCAAGATCTTATTGAAAGCTTCGGCCGTCCCATTCACTTGTGGGTGGTATGGAGTACTCTTCTGATGGTGGAATTCAAATTCCTGAGTCAAAGCTTCAATAGTCTTATTAATAAAGTGGGTACCTTGATCGCTCATCAAGGTCTTTGGGCATCCAAACCTGGTTATGATATCATCAAATATGAACCGCACAACTGTAGTTTCACTACAGTCCTTGACTTCTCTCGCTTCTGCCCATCTGGTCAAGTAATTTGTCGTAGTGATGATGTATCTGGCTCCTGTGCGCTCTCCTAGTGGGTAGATAGGTCCTACGAAATCAATGGCCCATTTCTCAAATGCCTGTAAAGTCAGATGAGGTGCCAAAGGCATCTCATCTATTCTGGAAGGTTTCCCAACTCTTTGGCATACATCCCAGGATCTGTAGTATTCCTTCGCATCCTTATGTAAAGTAGGCCACCATAGGCCAACTCTAAGAACCTTCTGCGCTCTTGCTTTCCCTGCATAGTGTCCTCCTACGATGCCTTCATGTGCTTCTTCCAGAATCAGTGGTCTTTTTGCCTCCATAACACATCTCCTTAGGATCTCATCAGGTCCCATATTATATAGCTGTCCAGCTATAAGTGAAAAATCTGTAGCGCGAACTACAAGTTGTTTCTTCTGGATGATTTTATATTCGTGAGGTGCCATTCCTATTGATGGGAACTGGACTATCTCGGCGAAGTGATCATCAACCCTTCCGACGGTCAGCAACTGTGCATATGGTAGTGTATCCTCCAAATTAGTATGTTCCTCTCCATGCTCTAATCTGGACAAATGATCAGGTCCCTTGTTCATTCTTCCTGGCTTGACCATAATCTCAAAATCATATTCTTGAAATAGAAGAAGCCATCTGCATATTCTTCCCCCCAATACTAGCTTGTTGGCTAGGTATTTCAATGTAGAGTGATGAGTGAACATATTAAAATGTCCTCCCAACAAGTAGTGTTGAAAATTCTGCAGAGCATACACCATGGCTAAACCTTCTCTCTCAGTGGTAGTGTAGTTTATCTCAGCTGTGGATAACTTCCTGCTAGCAAAGGCTAACGAATGGTCAATATCTCCTGCTCCTGGTTGCACTAACACTTATCCTAGTGCAATAGATGAAGCATCAACATGCACGTGAAATTCCTTTCTCCAATATGGGAAAACTAGAATAGGTGCAGTAACCATTTTCTGTTTCAGTGTGTCAAAGATCTGCTGGCATTCTTTTGTCCATTGAAACTGGCAATCTTTCTTCAACAACTTCTCCATGGATGCTACAATCTGTGCATAACCCTTAATGAAATTCCTGTAGTATCCAGTATGTCCCAGTGTAGTGCGTAGTTGTCTGACTGAAGTGGGGGGGGGGGGGGGG